>MU827303.1:3585112-3614590 GCA_029204205.1 Desmophyllum pertusum
TGTTAAGCTGAAAATAATATGCAACTATAGACGCGCCATGATTCAACAGCTTACGCCGCGCTAGATACGACCAATTTCGATATATTAATATTCTATAATATTCTAACTTGTCCCACCGAGGGCAGCTTAGGGGAATAACACAAAGAATATGATTTATTCATCCCCCCCCAATCAAACCTCGATGTGATTTAGTTGTCCGATCTTCTTTTGTTTTATATTTCCCCCCAAGTCCCCCAAGCCTCGGAGCCAAGTTAGAAATATTAATATAATCGAAAATTGGTCTATTAGATAAGCTCTGAGAGGAATGATCTGAAGAGAAAGCATTGCCCCATACATTGGGTCTCTCTCCAATGATAATTTTTTTGAAATCTATTTTTAAACTTTCAGTCCCACAAGCTGAGGCTATTTTTAAGAGTACGATCTGATTGGTCCAGGGTTCGAGTTAATGTGATTTCGGAGCCTCCCCATTGAGGAGCCCCCCCCCAACTCGATTCAGGAGGAAATAAAAAATAAAAATAGCTTTCCATCGCATGGCGCGAAACCTATTAATAGATTTCAAAAAATTATCATGGGGCAGGCGGGCAAATAGTCCTTCTCCTTAGATCGACCCTCTCCTTGTCTAAAACCATATATTGGTGAACTGTCCCCATCCGCTCGACCGTCTTTTAGAATTCAATCGATAATTGTTTTTCTGGTTTATCACAATAAGCCTGGTAATGTAGGGAAAATCACGAGAAATTCAGGGATTTCTGTGTTTTTCTTCCCCGACGGCCCCAGATCACCTTGCACTTACACTGGAGGACACTATTTTGATTGGCGGAGCCTGGACCGAGTGTCCCCAGGGAAGACCGACCATTCCATAGCTTGCGTCATATTGTTTGTCGTCAGGAGGGGGACGAAAAAATTTTTGGGTATTTTTTTTAAAATGTGTTTTTAACGAATAAAAAAAAAAAAAAATTTTGCTCCTTCACTGTGAAAAAACGAATGTTCACATTGAATCAAAAAAACTGATCTGGGATCTGGGATTTATTATTTTGAGGGGCCAATTTGTGAGTTGCCCCATCGTGTGTAGCTAATAATCGCTGCTGGCTTTCGTCCCAGTCCTTCACGGTCAATTCATTTCGGTCGCACCACGTCCTACTCGTCCACACCACGTCACCCATCCGAAACGGATTGACCGCGGCGAAATATAGAGGCCTAGGAACTAGGCAATAACTGATCGTAAGAAGAGTCCCTGCGACCGAAAAAATATTAATCAGAGATGTAGTGATTCACCCTGCAACTGGTCCCATCGAGCAGCGAATTCATCTCTGGGACAAAGCCCCCGGGACAAGTCCCTTCGTGTAACATTTCAAGGATTTGTCCCCTGGGACAAACCCCCTCATAATTGTGTAACCAGAGAGGGTCTGGGCTCCGTTATATATTCCAAGTAATAACAGGAAGTTACCATTCCAAGACGTTGACGCTCGGCAGAATAGAGGAAACTTTTCACACTTGACAAGAACTAAAACTATAGATGTCTTCAGCGCAAGGTATAGTCCATCTAATTCATATTTAAAAAATATAGATATTCTGAGTGAATTTTGTAGTTTAGAATTCTTTGATTTTGTCAGATATTACCAACATGAATGTTATTCAAGACGCTGCAACCTTGTATACTGTTCTTCAAAATGTCACTGGCGCTTCCGGACAGGTCAGTTGTGTTTTTATATAGTCTCGGTTTATATCCCATGGTGAGAACCCAAGAGAAAAATCTACATATCGCTTGTTTCTATCATAGTACTGTACAACTCAAGTGCAAAGGTTCAAATTTATTTTTCATCAACACCGTGACTGAAGGCTTTGCGTAAATATGAATGATTTGTAACAAATATTTCTTGCAAAATTCTGTTTAAATCCTTGTCTAAAAAGTAAGTTGATGTGCTTCTCGTGGAAAAAAACAAATTGGCCGCTATCCTTTTGGTCAGCACCAAATTGTCCAGTCACCACTGACCGAAACGCGCTGAATCTGGGGACGAGATTGCTTTTGCTGTTTCTTTGAATAATTGCATGACAAAACACAAATATATATTTTAGGGGGATGAGACGTGTATAAGAGGGTTTTGGATACGTGTGGAGTGTGGAGTCACGGGAAGGGACGAAGGGAAAATTTCCCCCTTCCCAGAACGCCCCACGCGCCGCGTAATTAATCTCGCTCCAGATTCCCTCGGCTAAAAATTGTTTTCTAACCAGATAAATAGCGACTGGGTACGAGTCTGGCACTGGGTCAGGAAACGTTGAGGAAAACTTTCTGCGATTTCAATATCGATATTTATTATATGGCAAACTGGTCCACGACGAAAAGGAACATTCTGATTGGTTCCTGAGCGGTCCGTATTTTGCAATACGGGACCGATATTTTGGTCATACGGACCGTATTTTGCAAAATTGTTTTCTATTAAGTAGAAACATGTTTCCTCGTGTCTGGCGGACAATTTCGGTTAAACTTTTCGCAAAGTGGCCTGAAAAATGCAAGACTTTGCTTAGCTTTGGCGGCGCGCGGCGTTAGCCGAGAATGGTTGCATTAATTTATCAGCAAGTTTTTAAAAAAGCCATTATAATAAAAACTTTATTGAACTAGCTTGCTCAGTCCGTATTGGGAAAATATTGGTCGAAACTTGCAAAAAAAGAACTCGACCAATATTTTCCCAATACGGACCTCACGCTAGTTCAATAACATCTATATAGATACTTTTGCTGTAATTATATTTTATTGATTGCCTTTGTTCATTTCTTTCTCCAGCTAAATTTCAAGGGTCGAACGATCAGCTACAAAGCCGAAGGTCGCATTCACAAGCTTCAGTGGGTGTACGATGGTACAGCTTGGGATGTCGAGAGTGGAACTAGTGTTAAGGCAAAACACTATCAGAGTACACAAGGCGCTATTGAACACGCTGTCAAGGAATTGATCGATAACCTCAAGGCCAAAGGAATATTGAGTTGAACGCAAAAGGAAAACAATTTTTTATTACTAAAATTTCAACGGGATTTCAACAGGTCGTAACTCAAATTATCTTTATAAGTAAAACATAATAATGAAGGAACACAGTATAAGAAAAAATAAATAGCCCTTTAAAGGGAGTGTTTCACGGTTCGGCGCATGCGCTGGCTTATCAACTTTATCCGTTTAAAAACCCCACTCATGTACTTTTCGATACTTCAGTACACATACTAAAATTAGAATGACTACAATTCATAAAAAACGACGAATGACTACAATTCATAAAACATTTCAACGGATTACACCGAGAATGTCGAACATTTGAATACCAGAATAAATTACCAGAATAAATCCTTCGGGCCAACACTTTATTCTGGTAATATATTCTGGTATTTCAATGTCGACTATTCTCGGTGTAATCCGTTGAAAGTTTTTGTGAATTTTGGTCATTCGTCGTTTTGCTTGGATGTGAGTGTGGTTTTTAAACGGATAAAGTTTATAATCCTGAACATGCGCCGAACCGTGAAACACTCCCTTTAACGTTCGAAGTTGTTACGTTACGTTATATAGACATTTTGGAAGGTATGCTGTATGACTGAGGTCGAAATAAAACTGCAATAAAGGTTACTTTTAGTCAACACAGCCTTTTATATTTTCTTGCTGTATAGGTTACACATGAAGCGGGTTAATTTCCTCAGTGGAATTCCACACTTTGTGTTATATTTTCACACTGAATTAAGTTTCCTGTGGACGAGTGGCCCGTACTGACGTCCCTGATTCAAGTCGTCCACTCTAAACTATAGCCTGAGATCAGGCTCGCTTCGCTCGCCCCAGTCCGCGCTCGGAGATTTCTCTCGGAGCCTGATCTCAGGCTACTCTAACTACAGCTGGAATCGTAACATGGTGCCAGTCCAGGGATACTGGCCACGCTAATTAATGTAAACAGCAATCATGTCTGTCTCTCACCAGTTGGGATTCTTAACGAGTTCATTTACGCAATTCAAGTAGACGCAAGTTGTCAACTTGCGACTTCGTTTGCCCAGTACTTGCGTCGACTTGCGATGACTTTGATTGAGATCAAACGCAAGTTGTTTTTGTTTTCTTGTACAGTATGTGGCCCCTAATCCGGACAGGGCCTTGGACACCCCTGTTTACTAGCAGCAGGAAAGCCTCCAAGCGAGATTAAGGAGACAAACAGATCAATCGGATAGGTTATTAGTTATTATTAAAACTTCGTTTCCTATTGAAAAATTACACGATAAACGGGAGTGTCCGCGACCAAGGACCTGTCCGGATTAGGGGCCACATACTGTATTGCAGCGCGCGCAGGAGCATTGAAATGTTTTTTAGCAACATGCGTGTCCGTTTGGCCACCCAACGCGTCTACTTGCGCCTCCGTTAGGACTTTTGGCTAGGGCTTTTGGTTGGCGTTATTCGTCGTTATTTTCACACGGTAATTCACTGTACTCAGCAGGGCCATTTGCGTGGATCGTCTCAGAACTTTGCTGTGGAAAACATTGCAAAAGAAAGGGCACCATGCTACCGAAAATTATCACACCGCCGACCATGTAGAATGCGGGCACGTAGCTACCGAGTTTTTCTGCCATAAGACCTGCAGTGTAAACATAAATTATCATAATTAATCACTTCATGGTAGACTGCAAAACAGTCGTTTTTTCTCTAAATCGCTGGTCGCAAGGCGCGGCTCGCCGGAAAGCGTGGATCCTCGCGTGCTGCGCGCGCCTCACTCTCCCCAGTCCCACTCTTCGTTTTCACACTCGCTCCAGACCTTTCGTTCAAAGACCGCGAGCATTCGTTTGACAGACCAACGCAAAAAATACGACTGTTTTGCAGTCCTCTCTCCTCCGCAGAGGCTCAATGGGGTTTTAGGAGAAATCCGCTGAACGTGGTGTGTTAGGGAAATGCCATTTCACCACATTCTAGCCTGCGTAGCAGGCGCTGGAGTAAATGACGCGCGAGTTGGAGGGGCGCGCGTGAGAGGAAGAAAAACGCGCGAGGCGAGAAAAGCGAGAGAGTGCTCTTTCTCTCCTTCCTCGCGCGTCTCTTTTCTCGCGCGCGCTCCTAAAATCTCGCGCTCTTCTCCACTCAGCGAGCACTCAGCGCCCAACCTAGTCCCCAGGGCCATCTCCGCTTTCAAGATGGCGGGTGGGCGCGAAGACAGACCCTGGCGAACAGCAGTTAATAAAGACCCTTCTATGGTCCCTCGCACGTGTCTCCAAAAATATTGGAGACTCTGATTGTTTCAAAATGGCGGCGGGCTCGCGACTGGCTTATTTTGTGGTCACGTGGCATTTTGAACGTCGAGAAGACTCTGGGACGAGGTTGCTCAGCGCCTCCTACACAGTCTAGGTTAGCGCCCTACCAAATGAGCTAGTCAGGCAGCGGGAAAACTTACCAACCAAAGGCGGACCACTTGCGAGAGAGAACGAACTCAAAAACCACTGCCAACCAATAGCTGTTGCTCTTTGCTCGTCTGGTACACAAGTTAACATAACAATAATTAACGTGCTAATGTATGCGCCTTCACAGATACCAAACACAACGACATATGCCGCGAGTACGGCGTAGTTTTTCGACAGTGTTACAAGTATGGTTGCCGTTCCCGCCAAAAATTCCGCAGTTTGGCATACGTAGCGCGCATTAACACATTCGAAGTCACACAGTCTTCCAAATAGTATTTTTCCAAATATTGAAGATATCCCATTGTAGATATAAAGTTTGGACGCCATTTCCGAAGAAATGCCGATATCCTCGCAATAGCGAACCTACAATAAAAGACAACATATCGTCAATAGCCTGCGCGAACAGGTCTTCTATTTCCTTCCTGCGTCCGGGGGGAGGGGACATAGGGACGGTAACCCGGAAGTAGATGGGGCGAGGACGATTGTACAGGAAGGCGGGAGAAGAGAGAGAGCGGGAGGCGGAATTTCCAAGGTGGCGAGAACCGGGAGAAATAGGAAAAAATTCGCAACATTGCGTAAAAGAAAAAGCACAAAGAAGCGGGAACCGATCGCGAGAGTACAAGGTACGGAAAGTGGGAAGTACAGACCCCCTGTCCCCCCCCCCCCCCCACTCCCTCCTCCTTAATCATCTAGTTTAAGCAACGTTTCCAATATTTTCGACATGAAATTTTTCCGCCATCTTCGCAGCAAGTGATATCACAATTTGCTTGAACCTGCATCACGTACGTTAACCGTTTGTTAGGTTTTCCTTGCATTTTACTGGTATTATTTATAATCCTGGGTGGAGAGAGGCACTGTGAGAGTAACGTGTCTAGCCCTTTACCAAGAACACATCACAATGTACCCCGGCCAGCGCTCGAACCCAGACCTCTTAAGTAATTATGATAATTAAACAGCTGCACAGGAGAACACAATTACCAGATGTAAAGACGGTGAATATTGACCAAAACTCACTACAGCGGCTAACAGGGCTGTTTTGACAAACTCTGGGTTCCTCCATACACGCACATTTAGCTGCTTCTCCTTGTGAAGCAAAGGAATCTCCTCCGCGCTTTGCGTCAAACTTGGATCATCTCTTGTCACTTGATGCGGATCTTTTTCCACATTCGGATCATAAAAGCAACCCAACAAGCATATCCCCAGTACAGCTGCAGCCATGATTCTGTAGGTGTATCTCCAGCCATACGCGGAGAGAAGACTGTCCAAGATTGGCCCGAGACACATGATGCCCAGGGAACCACCCGAACCAAAAATGCCGGTGGCAAACGCCCGCCTCTTGTCGAAATATCTACCGACTATCACAAGAGACGGCGCGAACACGAGGCTAGTTCCCAAGCCGAAAAGCACACTATAAGCAAAGTACATGGTAACGAGGTTGTTTGAAAATGACGTAAGCACAAGGCTTACTGCGCATGTCACAGCTCCGACCAATGAAATCGTTCTACATCCAAAGCGGTTGATAAGGATCCCAGTCACAGGTCCCGAGAAGAAAATCAAAGCGATTCCCAAGGAACCGACCCATGCTAGGAAAACAAATGGAGAAAAGAGAGCTCAATATACAATATATTCTATATATTTTTTAAATCTATAATAGTTTCACGCTGTTTCACGCCATGCTGTGAAAATTATTTTTATTTCCTTCTGATCGAGGCTCCGCGCGACATCACCATCACGTTACTCGAACTGACCAATCAGGTAGCGCTCTTGAAATAGCTCAGCTATATGTGGACTCAAGATTAAAATAGATTTCAAAAAGTTATCATTGGCAAAGACCCATATATGGGGGAATGCTTCTCTTAGATCGTCCTCTCTTGGTTACGGTCATAGTGCGGTTTTCAAATTGATTGTCAAAAGTAATTGCGGAATTGATTTACTTTTGCTTTACTACGTTCTGTGATTGGTTTTAAAAATCGCGCCACATTCTTAACCAATCAGATGCAAAACCAAAACCAATCGCGACTTGGTCGCACGCGTTTTCCCGCGCTTGGAGGCGGTTACGTGTATTTGCTTCGAGTTCTGATTGGTTCATTGTGTTGTTTACGTTTGCTGTGATTGGCCATTGTAATTGCTTTGGTTTTGGTTTCACGACACTCAATTGAAAATTGCTCTAGTTTCTGCGACTTGCGAATTGAATTTAATAATTTTACTTTTTGTGGCAAACACTGAAATTGACGGACTTAATTGCATGTGTATTCGTGCAATACCTGTTTTATCTTTACTCTCCTTGAAGTGGTCCAATAACACAGGGTAAAGGACTCCAAAACTGAACATCAAACCGATCGTGACCGCTGACGCCAGTGTACCGCAGATGCACACAACCCAGCTGTAACAACTGTCTTGTTTCCGCTGACCGGAACTAGAATTCATCCTGTCCTCCAGTGCTTTTTACTTCGTAGGAGTATATTTTATAAGTTGATGTTCTGTTCCCTCAAGCTAATGGATTTTCTAAGCAAAATGAAACAATGAATAATAAACATAACAGCAACGAAATGCGTACCCTAACCGACCATAGAAACCAGTTTTTCTCCTTTTGTAGACTGCAAAACAGTCTCTCTTTTATCTGTTTTTTCCCCCGAGAGATACCGATCCGGGACGCGAGAATGTGTGACACGGGAATCGCTCGTTTCAGATACTTTTCGACCGCTATTTGAGTTCACCCGGTACCTTTTAGGGTATTAAGCCGGACGAAAAAAGGATAGCTACTAGTTTTGTTTTAGAGTTAGTACCTCTTACGAGTGAAAATTACTATGTTCGCGCCACACCCATAAATCAATATTTGGTACCTTTTTGGGAGTTTCTTTCAAAATTTCCGACGATCACCCCGTCACTTTTATATGGGAATCCCCGCTGGCGTGGCACAATCATTTTACCATTCAGACTCACGAACCCTCGTCTTGGCGCATGTTTCGTCTTGTGCCAGTCAGTTAGACTGAAACGCATAACCAGACACGCTAGAAAATCTTGCCGGTGTGCCCAGGTTCGTCCACACGGATTACGCGTCCCTAATAATTATAACAACAGCCATTCAACGATATCTCTTTCCATTTCAAGTGTCACCGCCGGCGCGTTAATCTTTGCGCGCAAAGTATCATTACATGACAAGTTTTCCTTTAACTGTAACATCACGCGAGGAATTCTTTGACGTATGAAATAATAAAGGAAAGCCGTTTTCCTGCCTTTTATCACAAATTACCTTCAACTGAGACTGATTTTGAATTGAAACAGAAAAACTGGCGGCTGCCGGATAAAACTTTTCACTACTCTTATGAGTTTGCCGCTTTAATTTGTGACTGCCAATTTACCTCTTCTTCGCTGCACTCTGTGACGCCACTCGAGTCACGGGGTAATCGCATTGGTGTGTTCTTCGCTAGCCAAGAAGAGAAAAAACAAGAAATGCGTAAAAAGAAAAATATGAGATTAGGCCTTGAAATCAGTTCGGTTTTGTGAGGTAGTCCGTTATGGAATAAGTCACTGAGGCTTCTCGAGAACGGCATTTTATTATTACGATAGACGGCCGATTTTAATTCAACAGAGAGGTCACCTGAATGGGGGATTTAAAACCCTGCGTAAAATTTTATGGAAATTCCTGCTCACGTTTACGAAGATCTGATTGTGCTTATATTTCCACTCATTTTGAGTTGTTTTCTCTGCTAGCAAAAATCCCGGTTAAGTGGAAAGTAACCACTTGTTATGATCAGCAGTGCAAAAAATATTCATAAGTTTCACATATTTCACAATATTTGAAGATTTGACCCACGGCACAATTAAAAATGTTCATTTTCACAAATCACGCCCGCTTATCATACCGCACCCTCTATAAAATAAAGCGTGTCCTTTTGAGCGATTGGAGCAAGCTTACCTGGCTGTTTTCTTGAAACAAGCTATTCGCAACAATGTGACTGAAAATTAAAGAAATTGTGACCAATCTTTTGGTTCGTGACTGAAACATTTTGTTCGGGGTAAATTTTCATTCGATTTATATGACGGGGTTAATTCATATCCCCGCCGGCCAGTTTGTGCAGTGCAGGCTCACTTCACTCGAACGTGGCACAGAATCAAAAGGTTACGGGAGGTTATTTTATTTTATATTCGTATATATGGCAAGATTATACTGGTAAACGGCTTCTAAAACGACCAGGAAGATGATGGACGACGAGGAAGCACTGAAAGAGAGTGTCTCTAACCTGAGATCAGCCATACTTCTCAGCAGAACGGACATCATTCGAAGCATACTTTCCACAGCGGCAGAATGTAAGCTTGTAAATTACGAGGAAATTGTTTTTGTTTATACTTCAATCCCTTTAAAAATTAAGTGTTTATTTTTTACTGCATTTAGCATTGACCAAAAAAAAATTTTAAATTGAGTATAGTCGCTAAAATTCTCAGATTTTTCCCGTTTGCAGGCAGGTGTAATTAATTAATAAATGTTTTATTATTTATGTGGAGTTAAAAGCTTGACTTATTAAATATATATAACTTAAGCACAAACATAAAGTTTAATGTAAAGTTATAACTGCGCAGAGTCTCGCCAATCTGTTCTTCATAATATCCCTGATTTTCAACTTTGCACCATTTTTTTATACCAAAATTGCTTATTTTGCAAGCATACATGTACATGTATGTAAGCTCTCTATGTACAGAATTTGATCAATTTAAGTGTATCAATATATATAAGACTCACTTTGTTATCAGCTGCACATATTTTGCTGTTTTAGTGTCTGGGTACTGAATTGAATCATTGATTACTACTACTCGCAGGCCTCACAAAGTATCTGGGAAGATTGTCACATTTGAACATAGTTATATGGCCTAACTCCCATGAGTCTCTTTTACATGTAAATCAGTGGTAGAGCGTCCGACTGGTGTGCGGAAGGTCATAGGTTGGACTCGTGTTGGGAGAACTCAGAATTTTTTTCCGAGTAGCTTGAGTCAATCTTTCTCTTATAATACATTATATAACAGACAGGGAAGAAGATGGGCTGTTTGGTGATGATGATGAGGAGGAGGCTCAGCTGGGTGTTCCTAAGCAGTTTTATTATGACGAGTATGACGATCCTTATGACATCCTGAAAATGATGATGAATTATGTCGATAATGATGCCGGCACTTGTCTTCATCTTGCAACCAAAGTAAGTCTGGCAAGAGTTCCATAATTATGTTGATTTAGGTACAGTGTAAATATTACGATACAGTCAAAGCTCTCGTAATTGCAGACTAACTCTGGGGAAGCAGAAAAAGTGTCTGCAACTGGAGCTGGCTGCTTACGGAAGGAATGTGTGAATACAGAGTTTGTTTTAGCCTGTCAATTTCAACCGTCTCCTCTCTCGGGAGTATATGTAAGCGACAGAGGAGACGGCTACAATTCAACCTAACTTTGTATGAACTAAGGTCAAATGGGGTTTGTCAAGGTGGCCGTAAGCAGAGCTGTCTGCTTACAAGAATGTCCACTCAGAGAGCTTTGACTGTATTAATTATATTAGTTAGTGTTTAATATAATTATGGCGTATAATTTGCTTTAATTTATAAATTTTGCAAATTTTTCTTTGCATGCTGTAGCTTGGTTATGCAGATGCAGTACGAGCTTTACTGGCAGCAGGATCTGATCCCACCATTCCTAACAGTGAAGGAGCCACATCATTTGATTACTGTACAGACAAACCAATACTAGGAGTTTATAACGAGGAATTACTGCAGGCTGCTGCCAACTCAAAGTAAGTGTTGGTAATGACAGGGGCGGAACCAGGAATTTTTTATAGGGGGGGTCCCAGGATTTTCCTGAAATTGTGAAGTAGAGGGATAATTTTTGGAAGTATATGGCATGGAGGGGAGTGTTTGGAGGCCTCCCCCAGAAAATGTTTTGAGATTTCAGTCTCTGAAAAGTGCATTTTGGTGGATCCTGGAGATGGTTTCGCTATGGATAATGGAGAAAGCAATAAACTCCTCAGGTCTGATAGGGGGGTCCTGACCCTCCCCCTGGATCCGCCACTGAATGAATAACAAAGGATAACACATTAAATAAAACAACTGGATCTAACGCGCTTAAGAAAACGCACACAAACATTTCCTTCATCACTGGGAGATCAGAGTACCAGTAATGTGTCTTAATTAATGTCCAACCTAAGAACAGTGGCCTGTTTTAAACCCCAGACCACTTCAATCATTATAATTATCAGCAATCAAGTAATGTTATTTTTCATAATCTTCAGTGTACCAAGGGTGCGTAAATTGCTGAAGGCAGGAGTCAGTGTGAATGCCGGTGATGGGGCAACGAGTGATAACAAAGCACTTCACTGGGCTGCTAGCTATGGAAATGCTGACATTGTAAAACTTTTATGTGGTAAGTAAACTAAATTCTTGGGTTATTCCAGAAAAAAATCCACACACCCCCGACTGATGGCATATTTTTTTGCCCCTCTGCCCGAATTTCCGAGACCACTAGAGCCCCCCTCCTGCCTGGATTTCCAGAGCCCAGAGACCTCCTCCCGCGATAATTTCCAGCATGCCATCCATTCTCATTATTACGGCCACGTTCTTTTGGCCCAAAGAAAGGCTCAGTTACCTGTAGTCTTTTTCCAATTAAGAATCCCTTACTAATGGCTTAGTACCACAGTGGCCTTTTGGTGTTAAGATTAACAGGGTTATAAATTGTGATTCAATACACTATCAGGCAAACAGAAAAAGATGACAACTGGTGATTCATAGCAACTTTGGTATTAAATTACCATCTTTTTAAATTTTCTTTTTCCTTCAGACAATGAAGCCAAAGTGAACATAACTAACAGAGCAGGAGTAACTCCACTTCATGATGCCGTCAACAGAGGAGATATAGATATTGCTAAAATATTACTGGAGCATGGAGCGGCGTCAGACATCAAAGCTAAAGAAGGGTAAGGATTAATATATAATCTAGTACAATTACACAAGGTAAGCTGATCCAAGAGACAGGATCACAGGAGAAGCTAGGCAGCAATTTCTTAGATCTGTACCGAGTTTGTAGATCTCATCAATGCCAGCGTTTGTAGCATGAAGCAACTATAATGTACATGTAGGAGTATCGCTCCTCCTCTGGATGGGATGCTAGTCCATCACAGGTATAACGCTTATTTATTTATTCATTTATTTATTTGTTTAGAGCATGTAGAGGGCAAACAGCAATTGAGTTGGTCAATACTGAAGAAATGAGAGAATTACTCACTTCCCCTGTTGTGAAAGAAGCCAAGTCGGTTACTAATGGATCAGTCAATCAACATACTTTGGAAGCTGCAGGTATTTATTTGGATAAAACCCTATAGTGTGTGACCATTCAAATGAAAGCTGTTGAGCAGTACTTTCATGTGTTACTGTTTGTTTTTCCATATTTTGCAAAATCAAATTTGCGTTTTTTTAAATCAATTTTGAGCTTTGACACTCTTGGGAGTGAAAGAGTTATTATAAATAAATGTTATTAATAACGTCAAGTCAAGTGTGTAGCAAGTAAAGACTGTATCAGTTTGAATAACATTTTCATTTTGAGTATTTTGAATTCTTCACCACAGAGTCGCTAACTTCTAAGATCAGTACTCTGTCACTGACGTCACCCAGCACCTCTTCTCTTCCCTCCACACCTTCCTCCCTGTCCCATCTACAGATGCTGTCAGGAATGACCCCACCGGCCAACAGTGAACCTCTGGACCCATCGTTTCTTCTTGTATGGCCACACCCTCAAGAAATCACGCAGATTAAGGGTACAAGGTTCTTCCCCACATCTGTCCTTCCTGTTGTGTTATTCAGGGAATTACAGTCAGGTAAGATAATGCAATTAAGACATGCTCATGGGGGACACTGGGGCAGGAACACAGAAGTAAAGGGGTGGCACATCTATGGGAGGGTGGTTGGAACCAGAAGAAATAGGAAAAATCTCTGTAACATTGCATAATATTTTGTGATAGAAAAAGCAGTAAAGAAATTACAGTGCGACTACTTGAAGCGGGCCAGTTTGAAGAAAAGTAGCCATGGCAATCAAAACGTTAATTGAAAACAAAGAATGGCAACCTTTTTCCTAAACTGACCAATCGCATTGATCGAAGAATACAGACAGTAGTTCTACAACAAAGTGCAGACCACTTGTTTTGATTGGTTACTTTTCTTCAAACTGGCCTGCTTCGAGTAGTCGCACGTAAGGGTGGGGCGGGGCAACGGGAGTAAAATGTTCGGGAAGCGGGAAGGTTAGACTCCCCTGTCCCCGTTTCTAATGGGAGAAGGGTGAAAAGAGAGGCTTGTGAGTGAAGCAAGCTGAAAGAAAATTGGGTTAACTGAAGCATGTTTTCCCATTTTTGTGAGTGCCTACATTTATAGAGAAACTGACATGTACTTTATTTTTCATGATTTATCTCAGATCATTTCCAGGAGCTTTGTGAGATTTGGAACACTGTAGAAGATAGTTTTCAACAGATTGGATATACCTTGGATCTCAAGGTTGTAGGAGAAGGTAAGAAATGTTTCACATGGATTTTTTTATTCCAGACTGTAAAAAAGAAGTTCTAAGCATTTACAGTATAGTTAAACTTAAAGGGAGTGTTTCACGGTTCGGCGCATGTTCAGGCTTATCAACTTTAATTTATCTGTTTAAAAAAAACTCACTCACATGTACTTCTCAATACTTCTGCAGTAATCACATACTATAATTAGTCCAAGAAAAACGACGAATGATCAAAATTCGCAACAAATTTAAATGGATTTCACCGAGTACAGTATGTCAACATTGAATACCAGAATAAATTACCGGAATAAAGTGTTTGGCCCGAACATTTTATTCAGGTATTCAATGTCGACATTCTCGGTGTAATCCATTGAAATTTTCAGTGAATTTTAGTCATTCATCATTTTGCTTGGACTAATAATAAAAAACCCACTCATATGATTGTACTTCTCGATACTTCAGTAATCACATACCATAGTAAATTATTATTATTATAGTATGTGATTACTGAAGTATTGAGAAGTACAGTCATGTGAGTGGGTCTTTTTTAAGGGATAAAGTTGATAAGCTGGCACATGCACCGAACCGTGAAACACCTCCCTTTAAGCATCTCCAAGAATCAGTGCAGAGCTAGTCCATCACGAGTTATAATCCCCGGCCAGCATTTTGCTAATTTTCCCCAACAGTTTGCCAGTGAGTGCTTGTATGCACTATAATAGTAAAATGAACCTACATTGTATGAACAGAAGACATGGATCTCTGTATCTTGTGCTCAACACACATTCCATTAGATCCCCGTGTCTCCCACGACTGTGTTCATGTTATTTTCTCCTTTTTTTGATAGCATCTATGAGGAAAGGGCGTGTTGCCAGCAGCATAGAGTGCCACGTGTGTCCCAACTCATTCAGCAAGTCGGAGAGTTATAGAATCACCATTTCAGCTGTTAAGGTACAGTAGTTGAGCCTGTTAATTTCTGGTGCATAAATAATAAAATAATATTTTCATCCATTTTCAATTTGAAAGCATTTTATATTCTTTAATTTTGGGTGAATATGGTAATTGATTGGAATCCCACCATATGGTAACATTTACCGAAATGGCCATCCCCTTAATCTTATTATTTAGTCTCTTTTGCAGCTGTTATGCGAGTCGTTATGCAACATGGGCAGGAGTGTTGTGTGACAAATCAAATGATAGCTGCAAATTAGGTTACTACCAAAAAATCTTATTTTAGAATCGTATTTTAATATGTAGATTCATCATCATTATCCATCTCTCATAGAAGAGAATTGGGCTATGCGCTTGCCGTCTCCCCTGTCAACCACAACAGCTGCCGTCTCTGCTTAGGTTGTCAAACCAAAGTCATTTTTAAAAAATCGGAAATACAATGTATCTTGATGGTGTTACTTAATATCATATAGGTTGTTTTAACTGCCAGTGACCTGCCAGGCTTGTGGTATGCTGTAAACACTTTACTTCAGATCTTGCGACTTTTCCATGGCAAGGGAATACCACAAATTCAGGTAAACATTACACACTGTAAATCAGGGCATGTTTATTGGGGCATTCATTTGGCAATTGCTTTCATTAATGTATAGTCAGTGCTATTCAACCTTGTCTCCTTCAAAGCCATTCTTTGGTCATCATGAAACATTTCATCGTGCAATGCTTCTCCCCACAAGGGTTGCAAATACAGTGGAGTTCCGATTTCTCAAACCAATTTTTATTTCTCTTGGAGGTTTAAGAAATGGGGATTCCACCGTAAAAGACGGACGGACGGACGGACGGACGGACGGACGGACGGACGGACGGACGGACGGACGACGGACGGACGGACGGACGGACGGACGGACGGACGGACGGACGGACGGACGGACGACGGACGGACGGACGGACGGACGGACGGACGGACGGACGGACGGACGGACGGACGGATTGATGGATTTTGTAATAGCGTTCTTAGTGTTACTTTCATTAATTTCAGATAAATGACTGGCCGGACTTAAAATTCAGAGGAGTATTATGGGATGTGTCAACAGGTCGTGTTCCAACCTTGGTAAGTGAATCCTTCAATTTAACAAACCAAAATGCTTTAATTTGTTTCAATGCAGGTAGTGAAGGTATATGTAATTTTGCATATGGCAGGATATTATTCATAATATTATGAGGCAATCCATAGTGTTTTTGGCTTCATTTTATACAAGCCTGAGTTTGCTTTTGCTGTATTTACTGAACTTTCAAACAAACATTCCTGCAAGAACTCAACTGTCAATTTTTGCATACATGTATGTTATAGATGGGAGAATAATCAGATACCGTGGCCTATAATGATTAGTGCACTGGAGTGTGGATCGAGCGGTCCCAGTTCGAGCCCTGGCTGGTGTCATTGTGTTGTGTCCTTGGGCAAGATACTTTATTCTCACAGTGCCTCTCTTCACCCAGGAGTACAAATGGGTACCGGCAACAAAATGCTGGGGGTAACCTGTGATGGACTAGCATCCCATCCAGGGGAGTAGCAATACTCCTAGTCAGCTTCATGCTACGGAAACCGGGATAAGCTCTGGCAGTGTGGGCCAGTTTGGCCCAAGTGCGGCTTTACCTAAACTCCTGACAATATGAACTCTTTCTCTCACTCAGGAAACAGTTTATTCTCTTATTGACCTTCTGTCAGCCATGAAAATCAACCAACTACAATTGTACATGCAAAACACATTCTCCTACATTGGACACGAGGCAGTTTGGAGGAACACCACACCGTACAACGCAAGGTACATACATACATACATACATGGTTTATTTGGTAAAGCAGGTTTATACAGTGCATAATTATTGTTAATTTGACTTTCAATTGAGTGTCGATAGTAATCCTGAATTGCTTTGGTTTGGCTTTACTACGCGCTCTGTTTGGTTTAAAAAAAACTCGCGCCACCTACTCAACCAATCAGGTGCAAAACTAAAACCAATCGTGACTTGGTCGCACGCATTTTCCCGCGCTTTTTTAGCCAGAGAACGTTTTTAAGATTTTCAATATGTTTAACCCTGGTTACTCTTCGATTTTTACTGGATGTAACCTGTTCGTGAGATAGTTCAAGCTGTTTTTTAAAGATCAATCCGCAAGCCATAAGGACTCAAATTAGGCCAGATTGTAGTTCAAGGACTGGTCTTTCGAGGACCGGGAGCTCTTAGGAAAGCGAATCGAAAAAAAAGCTTTTTGAAGGGTAGAATGTGAGAGGAAGTGCCAAATTCGTCGATCCGACACTGCTCGAAGTTACTTTCGGAAATCTACGGTACTATCCTCCAGTTCGCGCTACGTAGCACATACACAAGCAGGGCTGCAAATAACAGTCGGTCATCGGTCAATGACCGACCAAAATTTGCTTATGTCCGATGAAATCCAAACTGTGGTCGGACATAATGTCCGGACAATTTTTTTTCCTTCCAACGTAAACGCTAACGAGTTTTTTCTAAATGCAAACTATGTAGTTTACTCTGCGATGACAACGCGTTAAATTAGCAGGTTCGCTTATCAAGCAATACTGTAATATGATGTCCGACCTCATTTTTGTTTTGTCTGACCAAAATTTTTCTTAGTCGGACACATGTCCTTTCAAGAAAAAAAGATTATTTGCAGCCCTGACAAGGCCCCCGATAAAGCCATCGAACGCCAAGGTTGCCTATTACTTATTATACTAACGCTTAAAGGGGCTGTGTCACGCTACTTTTTGCTATTCTTCCCTATACTATTATTTTACGAGCTATAAACTCAAACATGTCAATGAAATGTTAATTCAAAAGATGGAATCTCACTTACATAACAAACACAGATGATTTCTAAGCATTACTTACCACTTGTTTCACACAAATGTACTTAACTTGAAAAAAGACTGGCCGTCGTTTTTCAAGTTAACCGTTTCGCAATCCGTTTCAATCTTGTCCAATTTTGACCATCCGCACTTCATTGCGGCTTCCTAGTATTTGTTTTATGTTTTTCTGTGGTTTGAAACCATTATTTTGTGGTTTCAATATATTTTAAGTTTAGTTTGCGTGTAACAGAATTGCTGAAAATAGCGTGACACAGCCCCTTTAAACAAAACAACATTAACGTGAAAACCATGATTCCATGGCAATATTTCTATCAATTATTTCTTTGAGCCGGTGTATTTTAGAAGCTAGATAGAACATCTCGATTAAGCATTCTCCTTCAGTTCCATATCCATGCCTTACTAGAGTGCCTTCATTTGGAATGCATTGCCTTCCCGGGGCTGATTCTTCGAATTCAAAGCCAGCATTGTGTTTAACTTTTATCCCGTCTTTTTCGCTAGCATACCGACGTATACATCGTCCAATCTGAAGTACGGCAGAACGGCAAAAGCCTCGACAAATGTAACTACAACATCGTGGGATAAAATAAATCCAAAACCGGGGCAGAAATCTGGATAGTGTGTCTCGCTGTATTCTTCTTTGGTTACTTTCCATTTACCGCTCCTCTGTACAAAATAGTTTTCATAAAGCCTTCCCATGTAAAGCTTTTCCTTTGGCGTGGTAGGCTTATTCAAAAAGGAAAGGACTTCTGCAGAGTTCACAAACACATCGTCGTCTACCTTTAAAAGAAAAGAGAACTTGCAATATCTTGTTGCCCATTCGAAGCCCATTTGTATCTTGAGGGTCTGATTCCAGTAATGATCGTAGTAGTCAGCTCGCACGAGGTCTCCATAAACTTCGTCTTCCTTTAACAATGAATTCGACTCTGTTTGTAACCGCGCTTGGGCGACAAGAAAAACTGTTGTCCATCGCGGTTTAAATGCGCTTTCGAAGGCCCAAGTTTTGCGGATGTAATTCCTTCTTTGAAAATTAGCCGGAGCAGATGAGACAAGAATAAGAAGGCTGTGATACTGCGCACAAGTTCTGTTAGTGATCAGAGTCGTCCTGTGTCCAGGTTTCCAAGTTGATTCCGTGTTAACATGTCGTGATACTGTCGATGGTGTTCGTTCCAGCTCTTGTTCTTTCCCTAATTGTTTACAAAGCTGATTTGAATTTGGATTTGAATTTGACGTACAAGATTCTAATTCCCAAGAGGAGAAATTCGTCAGCAGGAAAAACCCCAACTGCAAGGTTGTAACAATGATCAAAGTAACGATGAAACACCGTACAATGTTTCTAGCCCGCCTCATCAGTGATATTTTATAGTTCGATGGAAATTAAGATTGTACATGTATATAACCATTTAGAAAGTGTGTAACAAAGAAAGCACACATCTGTATAATATCCCTTTCGTCATGACGACCTTAGGTCCGCGAAAAACATTTTGCAAATTAGTTTGAGGGTCTTAAGCTGACATTGTTTTGGCTCGTCATGTAATCTCTGCTGTGGAACAAAAGCGTTTAAAGATCGCAACGTATGTTTGACGTGTTACTTCTGATATTTGCAATTGAATTATACAAAGCGCATGCAGTATTGAAAACATGAAACCTAACTCTGGCAACACCGGACAAAAAAGCGATTTGACAAACACTTCCCTTGGGTACCCAGTTGAAATACAGTAGTCTCGTTGATCTTAACTTAGGCAATCACGACGGCGACGCTTAAGACAACGTGGAATGAGAAATGAATTTATATTCGCTATTATACAGATTTATTTCGTTTGATAGGCTTTTTTTTTTCTCAGGGTGGCCGTATTTCAACTGGGTACCCAAGGGAAGTGTTTGTCGTGGTACGCGTTTCTCGTTATGGGGAGAGCATAGGTAGTAATTTCGATGCCGTATTCAAATTGATCATATCCCAGATTACCTTTCGGGATTGTCGCGTGCGCTTTTTTCCGACAACCTTTCTCGAAACAGCTGTATATGTCAATAACGCCGCACGTGTAAACCAACTGTAAGTTGTATGTTGGTGTAATAGAGTATTAAAGTTATGACGTCACAAAAACTAAATTTGAGAAATTATGAAATTTGATCAGCTATTCGGAGGAAGCATGCCAAAAAACATCCATTTGCCCAAAATTAGCTCTCCATTGCAATTTGCGGCTGAGATATGGGCACTTCAGGTTTTAATTTCTCCATACAAACCCTTATTAATTTTGCATCTGTTCCTTCAGTTTAGAACCGGCGCAAAATTAGAGAGGTTTGTATGGGACGGTACCAAACTTTGAACCTCTATATCTTCTGTTCCATTCGTGTTGTGACTGATCATACAACAGCAATCTTCATCTAATGATTATGATGGGATTTTGAGGCTTGATAAAAATAATTTGAAAATTTGTGACGTCACACTTGACCTCTCCATAGCCGGGCAAAACGGAAGACTGGGGAGCAGAGTGGACCAAGCGCGTTCTCGCCAGGACGTCGCCGATTTTCTTTTCGCCCTATACGGCCTCATTCTAGCCTGTTCGCGCTCCGCGCGCGCCAGTATCTTACAAAAATAAAGTGAACGTCTGTGAACAGGCTAGCCTCATTCTCGCATACCGGTTTAGCTAATCTTTCATTTCTTTTTCATTGCAGTGACATCATCAAAATAGACAGTTATTGTAAAAGAAGATACGTGGAGTTGGTGCCTCACATTGAAAGCTTATCTGGTTTCAGCCAGTGGTAAGTGTATAGTACTATTGTAACGTATGTTAAAGGAGCTATGTCACCATATTTTAAGTCATTTTTGCGAAGTGTAAAATCACCTTCAAATTGAAGAAAGCCTCAAAATAATAGTTTACTAAAGTAGGAAAATACCAAAGAGGTAATAAGAAACCAAACAGGAACAAGGATGGTTGAGGATGGAGAAGATTAAGACGGATTGCGAACGTCGAACTTGAAAAAAATGGCCAATTTTTTCAAGATGCGCCATCCGTGACGTAGCTCCTTTAACATGAAATCAATCACATAATTGAACTGCAGATAGAGTAAGACAATGGCTTCAACAGGATTCGAACTGAGTTACATAGAATGCAACTTGCACCCCCTAAGCGAGCAGCAATATATTTACTGCAAGTATTTTTGTTGTTATTAGGTTGAAGTTCAAGTCGTATAAACACTTAGCTGAGGAAGAAGTTGAATTTGATCCACGTCAAGCCAGGTAAACATTCTCTTTACGTATTGGTCAATAACTGAAATAGCCTGCAAAGACAGTAAATCCTATTCAAGGCATTTAATACACAAGTTATCTTCTTACAGTGACTCCAGGGGTGACCTGCTAGCTAACATTGTCTTTTTTATGGCTCTACAAACGTTCAATTGAATTTTTTTCGTTTCTATAACTATTTAACAGACTGCCGTCCTGCCTCTGTCCAACAAACGAAGAAAGCATCAATCTGGTTCTTGGTCTCCATTCACAAGCTTTTCCATGTTTTTCATCGACAAGGTAAATGCATTGGGCGTTCCCCTAACGACTACCAATCACTACAGCTGTAAGTACTATACAGTTATTAACCAGTAAGAAATGGTAATAAAAACAGGCTATCGGTGAAAAGCGCGGGAAAATTCGTGTGAGCGGTAGCGTTAGCTAATTGTTTTGCACCTGATTGGCTGTGTGGCGTCACGTGCGGCTTTATTGGACCAATTAAAAAGCTCCACGAGCGCGGCCAAACCAAATCAAGCTGTTTTCAAAGAGACAAAACGGGTGTGACCAACAAGTCGCGATTGGTTTGGGTTTTGCATCTGATTGGTTGAGTAGGTGGCGCGAGTTTTTAAACCAATTACAGAGCTTAGTACGTAAAAGTAAAATCTAAGCAATTCAATGCTTACTTTCGACACTCAATAGACCATTTCACAGTTCTGTGAAATGTAACCAAGCCTCTGTATGAAAGCGAGGTTGGGGGTGACCATGAGATGATAGAGATCAGAAACTAGTTTACATAATAACAGAATAATTTACATTTGAAACGAAGGAAGGTTTGTATCACAACAAAGTCACCTCCAGCCTCACTTCTGTCCAAAGGCCTGGATTCTAAGCACACAACTGTAAAAACCGCTCTAATATGAGTTGTTTTTCAACTCTGTACACTTTAATTTTATTCAGGTTTGTTCATGTTGGCTTGGACCTGGCGCCAGAGTTCGGGAAAGGAAAATCACACTTGATGGCAGAGGTAGCTTTTTAGATTATTCCCAGCCCAGTCCCCAGGCGTTCTCGGCTCAGAGGGGCCTGGACTCTATCGTGAGCGGTGACGTCGCCGACTTGCACTCGCCTCCCGTCCCAGGCTTTGCGCGGTCATCGAAACATGCGAGAACGCCTAAAGGACTAGGCTTTTTATTTTCCCTTTTGCATTGTTCATGTTAATTACACGCAATATTTTTTTCTGTACTGACTAGTTCTGTCAACCTCGTTCCCAGGGTCTCTCTTCTTCCCGCCAAAAGCGATTGAAAAGAGAGACCCTGGGAACGAGGTTGTAGTTCTGTAAGGTAATTATAGCGTCTGTGGCTTGCTTTATGCGCCTACAGGCTCGTAAAAAATGATGGTTTGGTGATTTAAAGTTTCTGATTGTTTTCAGGCGAAAGGAGCGGACGAGGTTTACATGAGCCATCTGAGGTCCGTGCACCGGTCATGTCGTAGACACGGTCGCACGCTTCAGTTTTGGGCCAACGCCCTTCACGATGACCCTGAACAGTTGTGGAATCTGCCCCCAGGAGTCATAGCTATGGAATATGGACACACGGTATTCCTGGCATTTTATTTTATTTATTTATTTATTTTTTTTTACGGTAGTCGTTTAGAGTAATATGTTGCTTCGATGGAAAAGTTACTAGTATCTCTCTCAAAGGTTAAGCACGATTTTGGGAAAACTCCTTAACTTTTTAGTGGTGAAAAAATATATATAAATGAGCTTCCTGTCAACCTAGCAAACGCTGACAATGTTCAGGCTTTCTCCAAAGAACTTCTTTTAATGGTAACTTTTTTAGCAATGTTTTTTTTTTAGATTCTTAATTGTGCATAGATTTTTAACTTTGTTTAGCTTCTTAAATTTTAAGGTAATGTATTTTTAGCTGCAGGGCCCCTATGGATACCAGCCCTCGAGCTGAATGGGCCACCCTATAGAAATAACAACCTCGTTCCCAGGGTCTCTCTTCTTCGCGATTGATCGCGTTTGGCGGGAAGAAGAGAGACCCTGGGAACGAGGTTGTAGAAATAACCGGTTTTACTTCACTTCACTTCACTTTACTTTACTTTAATTTTTTTCCGTGAATTCCACTTCTCATTTTCTCTTCCCTTAATGTCATGGTGAAGAAAGCTAACTTCCAGTGTTCCTCTGTTCATCTTTTTAGCTCGATCATGACTTTCTCAAGTTTTGTAAACCGCTGGTCGATGCTGGGTGAGTATTAGTCCATTTCACAGCTGCTATCTGAGTTGTCACGCAACGCTTCGCTGTGGAGAACTGCGCGACGACCCATATAACCAACCCATAACAAATATACAGTCGAAGTTCTCTGAGTAGACACTCGTAAGCGGACAGCTCTACTTACGACCGCCTTGACAAAACCCCGTTTGAACTCTCGTACAAACTTTGTATTTACACATTCCTGTAAGCGGCCATTCCTGTAAGAGGCCGCGGACACTTTCGAGGGGTACGATTTATATTTTTCTGTTGTTTCTCAACTCCCTTACGCGGACACCTCAAAACAATCCCATATTAGAACTACACACTGCTGTTTGTCGTCATATTTGTATTGAGAACTTTACAGTATTCCTGTCTCTTAATCTATTTGTAAAATCCCCATACAAACCCTTATTTTTAGCCATTACTGCTGACGCAATACGGCATATACCCGACTCATAACGTGTGCTTTGGGGCACATGTGATGTGATCGGTACAAGCTCCCGTAAGCGGCCACCTATCCCTTATACTGCCTGTGGCCGCTTACGAGAACCATTTCCGTAAGCGGCCAGTTCCAGTCACGGACACTTTTTCTGCTTCTTGTGGGTGTCCGCTTATGAGCGCTTCGACTGTATACACAACTGCGAAGGTGACTAGGTGGCTAGGTGGCAGTGTCAACAAATTAGTTCTGTTTTGTTCCTGTCAAGGATAAGGGCAAGAAAAAATAACTAAAGCGTACGATTATATAATTATAATGATATGAAGTCGCTAATTCAGACAGTAATTGGTTTATTTTATTGATATATTTTCCCCCTCCATTTCAGTGTTAGCTTCTTTGTTTGTCCAGGAACTGGCTCATGGAACAGGTAAGCTTTTGTATACTTTTTTTCTTCATAAAAAACGCCAAAGAAAATAGGAAACGTCTCGTCTCGGTTCAGTACCCCCTTGTGGCCCTTGCCCTCCGATCTTTGGGGACAAGGGCGTCCGAACGTCCCTTTTCCCATACATTTCACTCCGGACTCTTCCCCTTCTTTAGTGGCTCCCGCCTTCCGTAGACTCCCCCCCACTCCCCCCATCACCACCACCACCACCACCAGCTGGGGGGTGTGAATTCTGTTTCTAGTTTTATAACCCTGGGTTTTTATTTCCAGTGTTTGTGGTAACACAGAAGAAAGTATTTCAGTCATGAGCAATGCTGTGCAAACAGCTGTTGTATGCAACGCTCTCGGTGTCCTCATCTGTGATTGGTCCTTGCCTGGTCACGTGAATCCTCTGAGCGTCAGTATCCCAGCGTTACTTGCGGGTGCCGGATTAGCGTGGAAGGCCGCTGAAGATGTGGTGAGTTTATTTTCCAAGTTTCTTTTGTGGAGTCTTACACTGTATAACGCTCAAAAGATTGTTGCAGCTTCGCCATAACTCTGAATAAACAGACATCTCTCTCCGGTTGTTACTTGCGCGCGAAAATTCAAAACCGAGAAACAACCAATCAGAGGCACTACACGGATCTCTGTAGAGCTACGTCATCAGTATGGAATTTCAGACGTCTCTTGAGCGAGGAAAGAATTGAGCGCGCGAGGAGAGATGGCTGTTTACGCAGTAAAATGTTTACACTTTTCCTCTCCCCTCATCACAAGATTTTTAAGACGAGAATATACCTAACGCATGTTGTATTATTTTAGTCATCCGTGAGGTCCTCCCTGCCTGATGTTTTAAGTCAACACGTGTTCATGGACACATCCGGGACGTTTGGCCGAGCACTAATGGATCTGGGCACGACGCACTCGATTTTGCTCAAAGACGAAGCGGAAGAGTCACGTGACGCCGCTGGCAACAGAAGGGTTCACCCAGTCGCGCATGCTCCGGGAAGCAAGCTGCTGTGGCAAATTTTGGAGACTGAAGGCTCGTGTAATATTGACGAAGTTACGTCGGACAACTTGCAGGTACAAAGAAAGTGTATCATGTTAATGTAGTCTTCACTCGCAGCCAATTAAACGAATGCCTAATCCCTGAACGGTGAAGCGAACCCGCGAACTGGAGGCAAATGAAACAAAACTAAACCGAACAAGAAGTGACGTATGAGCTCACGTGACATGTGCACGTGATCGAGTCTCTGTCTGCACTCGTTGCCGAGCTAACTACAGTAGTCGAAGCTCCCATAAGCGGACACCCTCGGGAAGCAGAAAAAGTGTCCGCAACTGGAGCAGGCCGCTTATGGGAATGTGTAAATACATAGATTGTATGAGGTAGAGTTCAAACAGGCGGGTTTTGTCAAGGCGGCCGTAGTATAGGTAGAGCTGTCCGCTAACGAAAGTGTCCACTCAGAGAGCTTTGACTGTTTTATCAATTTAGCTTAGCACACTCTTCAGTCTCTCTCCTCCGCAGAGGCTCAATGGGGTTTTAGGAGAAATCCGCTGAACGTGGTGTGTGCAGGCGCAAGTAACTGACGGATCAACGTCGCTCTCTCCGGGTTTCTCGCGCCTGCACTCACTTCGTTCAGCTGATTCTCCCATATATGAGCCTCTGCGGAGGAGAGAGCTCTTCAGTGTGGAAGCAGACGTACTGTTTTCATTTGTAGCAAATCACTCAACAAAGGAAAGGAACCCATTAGCAAGTGAGGTTAGCTAACGATGACGAGGATGGAAATGGATTACAATATGTCCTCAGTCCCACACTGCCTTGTTGCGAAGAAGGCGAACCTAAAAAAACGTCTGCGAGGGAGGCTACTAGTTTGGCCCGGATTCCTTTGCAGTTTTTCACAAATCTTGTTCCAAAACTAAATGCTTTTATCGCTTTCTTCAAGCCTATCAGTTAGCACAGCATTAAAAATTTTTTGCTAGGAGGAAGGCGTTGTTCAAAACGATAACAAAAATGAGAATGTGTGGAAAGAAATGATGGTATATTTTAAAGCTTGGTAGAAATATGAAAAAAAAAACTAATCCTAGCAGTATGCAAGTTCAAGTTCATTTTATTTGCACTTATTTTTTAAGGAATTGCAATAATATATATATAAGTTATAAACAAGAAAGAAAATGTTTGTCACACTTGAACCTAGTTATATGGCCTTAGCTCCCACGAGTCTCCTGTAGCTCAGTGGTAGAGCGTCCGACCGGTGTGCAGAAGGTCATATGTTCGACTTCTGTTGGGGGAACTCGGAATTTTTCTCCGAGTAGCTTGTGTCACTACTCCATAATATATTTCTCGCCGACCACCTCATGTGACTGTTCTAACGTGTTTTAATTTTTTGTCATTTATCAGAAAGTCATGCGTCACATACGACAGTGCCACAAGTCGTTCATAGCAGCAGACCTTAAATGTAAACAGAAAGCAGATATTCTAAAGGAACTCGACGTGTTGGTAGAGATATTACTATTCATGACCAGGTAATCAATGCCATTCTTGTCATGTTTTGTATTGTTTTACTCCTGCAAACTTGCGGTTTATCCTCAGTGAGGCAAAAACAATCGTAAAGTTGTCAAAAATATGCCAAAAACTAATCAAATTCTTTGTTGTGTAGCAACGACACTACGCGCATCATCAGGTTCGTAGCCAGTCCTTTCACTCTCAACTTTTTGCCTGATGATATATTAAGAGGAATTTTATCCTCCATTTAATACCGAATCTCACCTTCCTTCCTCCCCCCCCAACCACCACCCACACCACAAGCCATCAACCACTTTTGGGTATTTTGTTTTGTTGTAATTATAACGGACACTTGGTCTTATCGTAGGATTTGCCGCACGCTGCTTCTAAACCGTAAACAGAGTTCGAGCGTTTCCATTGAAGAATTACCCGCTATCAGCAAAACGGACCTAGCAAACAAGTGAGTTTTTAGGCTGTAAATGTATGTTCTAAAACTATCTTTTGACGTTTCCACGTATTATATAGAAGACACATTCTCGTCCCCAGAGTCCGCGATCCTTTTGGTCAGCACCAAGAAATCACGACCTCTGGCTGGTACCGATTTTCTGAGCTTACGCAGAGTAGTCGTTTTCTCTTGTCTTTTGTCTGTTCATTGTTTTAACAGCCAATCAAAAAATTATTTCTATCTGTCCCCACCAGAGTCCGAGATTCTTGTGACCAAAAGGATCGCGGACTCTGGGGACGAGAATGATGGAAGACGTCGATGCACGGTACGAGTTGCATTTGGTCGGCATTACAGTGAGAAATCGCAAAGTTGGCTCGGGAGGCAGGGTGACCCTGGGTGGAGGGTCACTCGCTTTGAAGGTAGGGCGACCCTGGAGGGCGAGCCAATTTTTTCCCATATAAACACTGGCTGTTTGTGCCTCGCCTACCAGGGACACGTCGGGACATATAGAGCATGTGCGAACCCGAGAGGGCCAAGTTCGGTCAGCAGATACAACTTTTTTTTCAAAACGCTCGGTAAAAGATGGCTCGGGGAGGAAAGTAACCCTCCTACAAGGGACAACTTTTCTCCATGTAAATAGGCCCTTACTCACAGAGAATGCTATGGGGCAGGTAACCTGCGATGGACTAGCATCCCATCCAGGAGGAGTAGCAATACTCCTAGTAGCTTCATGCTACAGAAACCGGGATAGGCTCCAGCAGTTATGGGCCACTAGGCTCGTGAAGACATAACCTTACCTTTGTGATTTTCAGGCTACTGACCCTCGTGGACGTGTACCAGAAAGCTTACGTGTTACGGAATAAACAAGGAGGACTCTTACACGCTCTACAACTTCTTCAGAACTTCCTTCAACATCTGCTACCCGGGGATGAAAAATAACGGCTTTATCAAAACTTTTAATAACACGTATTAAATGCGAATGAAAAATATATTTAAAAGGTATCCCCAGCTTCAAAAACTCGACCGATGTATATAATATTATCGCTTAAATAATGAATAGTTTTAAGCCTTCGACACACTAGGCGATTTTATACGCTCGATCGTCGCAGCGAATTCGATCGCCAGCGAAAATCGCCAGCGAATTTCGTCGCTGCGTGCTGCGGCACACTTGGCGATTTTTTCCGGCGATTTTTCTGACGATTCGGTCCCAAGGCATTCTCGGAAATCGCGAAATCCGCTTGGTTGAATAGTTGGCGAGTGACGATCTCAATTGCAGGAGCGGGCACACTTGGCGATCGCCGGCGAATTTTATCGCCGATATCTGACATGCCAGATATCGGCGATTTTTATTGCTGGTCGCGGCGATCAAAATCACTAGCGAAATTCGCCGTCGCAGAAGCGGGCACACTTCGCGATTTTCGCCGATCGCCGCGACGAGCGTTCAAATTCGCCTAGTGTGTCGGGAATTAATTAATTTGAAAAGCGTGTCAATTTGAAAATGTAAAAATTTACAGAGTAGATAAAAAGTATTCGCTATGTAGCGATATCTTGAGCAATTTTTGCGATAAGAAAAATTAACTTCAAATCGAAGAACGTCACAATAAACAGTTTTACCACCGTAGAAAAACAACAAAGAAGTAATTAAAAAGCGATTGGAAAAGACTGAGACGTCGTAAAACGAACAACGAACTAGATGAATGTTTACGATAAATTTTACAAGAATCGATTCCGCCTGAAGGAGAAAAAGAAGATAGGAAGAAGTCGCAGTGTAGCTACATTTAAATAAAAGTCTAATCAACCCTTTAGTCAATCGTTGTATTGTTATTTTGGGTCAGGAACAACCCCGCGCGCTTCTCGCGACCAGTGCCGCGCGGAGTATGGGAAGAGGCGCCTCTCCCCAATCTCCGCGCGACCCGGGTATACGAAGACTAAATTTGATGCATAATGGTACAACGTCGACAACTTCTACTTCTCCAAATGAGAATGAAGTACTTGGTCGTGATCTCGGCCAAGTTATTTCTCTCTATATTCTAGTTCATCTAGTGTGATCGTCTGGGTGAGGTGACTGACGTTTCGACACAGCTTCTTCACGGTCGGGCGGACAAGTGCCGGTTGAGGGCGAAATCCCGCCTCCGAGACGGGACTGAGCCCGCGATTTTCGGAGCACTGGTGAGTGCTTGTGCTGTTTCTTGATTGGATAATAACAATCGGAAGCTCTTCGAGTGCTTCAATGAAGATTTACCGGCACTTGTTCCTCCGACTGAACTCGGGGCGAAGCGCCTCGCGCCAGCAATCAGCCACTGCATCTTGTCAGCGGACTGTCAATCTCGTTCGTTCCCAGCACCTTTCCTCTGAGCGGTCAGCGAACCTGTTGACCACTAAGACTCTGCGAACGCTGACTCGTCCCCAGTCGTCTCTCTTGTCTCGAGAGACGACTGGGGACGAGTCAGCTGCGAA
>MU827303.1:3615090-3767610 GCA_029204205.1 Desmophyllum pertusum
GCTTGATCCACCAAGCGCGAGGGCACGAAGGACTGGAAAATTTAAAAATTGAATATAGCATACAAATAAAAACACTGCAAACTGGAAATGGTTCAATCAACGAGTTAATTGATACAAAACTGAGAAAATACTCATTAATTTACACTAAGAAATTCGCATTGATAAATTCAAATTTGAGAAGGCATATATCAATAGTAATTTAACTGGGTAAAAACCAAACTCTGTCTGGGCAATCTGGGTCTCTAAAACAAACCTAATTGTCGGGACTCTCAAACCCTTGGTTTCTATGTAACGTTAAAATCCCGTAGGGCCCTTGGGTTGCAAACAGGTCCCTTTACTTCCGGTCGGACCACACCAACCTGCCCCCCCTCCCCTCAAATTTCCCCCTTCCCCCCGGTGGGAGTGCCCCAGGGATGAAAGGGTGGTAAAATTGTTCCCAAGTGGGGGGCCCTCAACATCGGCCTCTCTGGGTGGTTGGCCAAAAACCAAACGAACAAGGGCCCTAACAAAACGAGTTTGGCAAACAAACTCCAGGGTTGGGGCAAAAGTGGGAAGACTACATTTTCTTGATGACGAAAATGGTGAGGCAAGGTGGTCTGGATCCGCGCGCCGGCGGGAATCGTGACCCCTTGCTTTGCGTGGACATGGGTCTTTCACCGGTCGATAGCGTAACCCGCAATGTAAAGGTGGGGGGGGGTTAAGTTTTCACTGGGGGGGGGGGCGGGGGGGATACTCTCACTTTCTGGTTCTAGACAAAAAAACCGTAGACCCCATCGTTACAGAGGAAGAAAAAAAAACAACAAAATTCCGGAGTCCGGGGATGTGGACAAAAAACAATTAAAGACCACTAACAATACCTACGAAATGACTAAGCTAAATGTATTTGTCACGTGGAAAAACATTGGAAAATTCTACCTTTATTTTAAAGGACGTGAAATTGAAATTCTTTCACAATGAAGATTGTTTCCACAGTGAGACATATTTACATCATTTAAATATAGTCTTAAAAAGTCTTCATGGAATGGATTGACATTATACACAGATGGAAAGTAGAAACTAAGGAATTAAGAAAAAACTATTCTAGTCTAACTGGATCATTTGACCAACCCCTGCTTTTTGGCCTCTGTTTCGTAGATAAGAAGTCGCCACATCTTCACCACAAACACCTCGGCTTCCTCGTCTAGAACCTGTGTGACAGCAGAAAATTACGGGAAAATTAATGCCTGTTGTGTTCTTGGGCAAGACACTTTATTCTCTTAAGCCTGGTTTCCATATGATCGCAAACGATCGCAAGAGTTGTTTCCATATGATCGCTGCGATCGTTGCGACTGCGATCGTTGCGATCATATGGAAACCATCTCTCCACCCAAGAGCACAAATGGTACCGACGAACTGTTCGGGCAGATAACCTGACAAATGCTGGGGGTAACCTGCGATGGACTAGCATCCCATCCAGGGAAGTAGCAATACCCCTAGTCGCTTCATGCTTCGGAAACCTCGGCTACGCCTCGTGCTTTCTAAGCATTTCTTTCGTGTTCTTAAAAATTCCCATGTCCTTATATTTTATAACTCAACAATGCACTCGGGTGCGTTTACTATTGCCTTAAGAATACTAAATTGAACAGGAACGCACTAAGATCTTCACTCACCATGGATACATCTTCAAGGACTTGTTTTGGCGTACTTCGAGCTATGACCTGGTATAAAAACATTCAAATGTTATCTAGTTAAAATATATTAGAACGCTTGAAAGAGAGAGGTGGGGGGGGGGGGGGGGGGGGGGGGGTTGACCAATTTTCTAAAAATAAAAAAAATCACCACCAGAAAGTTTTGCACAATAGCTGCATGGTAACATACTCGAAAATCAAAACCACATTTTATGACGCCCTGGCCGGATGGAGTCGTAACTGAGTTGACGCAAGTTTTTTTAAATTACGAAAGTTGCCACCTTACGCTTACTTGCGTCTTCGTTTGGCCGCGTCTAGCGCGCACTTGCGTTGTCTTGCGACGACTTTGCGTTCAATTTGAACAAGATTAAATTTGCACGCAAGTAGACGCAAGTTTTCGAGTACTGAATCCACGGTAAGAAAAAAGATGGCGGCTGTACATTTTACCACAATACCTTAGATCTGAAAGCCATATTTTTGTGAAATTCGTCCCTATACTAACAACATTGTGTATGCTTAGGTTTGAAGTTTTTGGAACATTTCTGTGCGTTTTTGTGAGCGTTTTTAGGGTTTTCGTGCGCAAAGAATTGTGGGTAAATGTACCAGTCGCCATCTTTTTTCTTACGGTGGATTGCAGCACGCACAGAAGCATTGAAATGGCTTTTTTTTGTCACCGCAACTTGCGTGCAGTCGTGCACTTGCGAGTAAACTTGCGTGTCCGTTTGGTCACCCAACTCAGATCTGTGCGCAAGTTCATATTTCAAAAACTTTGCGTCTACTAGCGTCTCCATTTGGTTAGGGCTTTACGGCTGACTGCGCTGTTATAACTAAGGATACCTTACCTTACTACAAATGAAGTCCGTCAAGGTCAGCTCCTCCTCGCCAATGTACTCAATTATTTTCTTATTAACCCAGGGGCGTATTCTACGATCTACAAGACCCTACAATGAACCAATCACAAGCTCAGCATTTGAATTGCACACGTGACCACAGCCTCGCCCCCAGATCTCGCTCACTTAACTATCATTACCACCCTAAGTTAGATTACAGTAGCAACACTCAATTAATTACAGTAACATACATTCAGTTGCGCGAGATCTGGGGTGGAGTCCGACTACATATTAAATATATGAACTGTACTTACTTCAGTCACGTGATGATCCGAGTGTCCAATGAAATCACAAGTAAGAGACTTGACGTGCGCATATTCAGTCAACACTGACAGCCACCTTAAAACTAAAACTTCTCGATTCTGAACGCGTACATTTCAGCCTTATCTATCTACAGACGTTTTACAAGCTGTTTGGAAGTATTTTCTCGATAAATGCCGAGCTTTAGAGGCCTAACACTCAACGAGGGAAGCAACGCCATTGTAAATTCACTCTCAAGAGTGCTAAGTTCAAAGCTGAATAAAAAATCTTGAATTTCGTTTTTCAAAATTGTCAAAAACAAGCAGCACCACTTGAAAGTACTGCTCAATAGGTTTCATTTGAATGGTCACACACTAGGGTTTCATCCACAGACTTAAAAGGTACAACCACATTTATTGACTCCGGGAGTGAAAGGGTTAAACCAAGAACTTCTGTGCTGCGGTCCTCGCGATTCTACTCTTACGAGGTCCAAACAGGGCCATTTATTCGAGAAAATACGCCTGACATTGTATGATACTAATGTTTAGCAAGCTGTAGTACGCTTACATGTTCCGTTACTGTGACGTCATAGCAGGGCGAATCAGCTCCGACACGTCACGTGATCTCCCTGAAACAGAACAAGACCTTAACCGGAAGTGACGTACCTGGTCGACAATACTCCAGTCCAAGCTATAAGCAAACAGTTCGTCCTTAGCGGTAGGAATTTGTTCTATAAGCGATTTAATAATCCGTTTCTTATCTTCAGCCTCGTCATTCTCTTCCCGGGCCAACGCCTCCTCCTCATCCAATCTGACCAGTTTCCGCTTGGGAACCGCTCCTAGTAGGTCGTCATCATCGCCGCCGCCAAACACCGCCTCGAGTTTCTTACGACTCGCTTGGCTGGCGGAAGGCTGATGACAAAACACAAACAACATTAGAATGAGAATGTTCGGAGGAGACTGCTACTGCCCCTGGATGGGATGCTAGCCCATCGCAGATTACCCCCCAGTATTTTATCTAACAATTCACCAGTACGTACCCATTTATACTCCTGGGTGGAGACTGGAGAAGCAAAGAGAGAGTAAATTGTAAAGTGTCTTGCCCAAGAACACAATACAACGACACCAGCCAGCGTTCAAACCAAGATTATCGATCCGGAGTTCAAATCCCCTCCCGGGAACAAAGTTAAAGGAGCTACCTAGCAGATGGCGGATCTTCAATGCCTCAGTAGCTATCTGTATTAGGCGGAGGCGGCGTGGCCGAGTGGTTTAGGACGCTGGATTTGAAATCTGGAGGTCCCTGGTTCAAATCCTCCACCCTGCCACTAGCTGGATTTGCTCTCGGTAGTCCCGAGTTCAACTCCTCGGCCACGCTTTGTAAATAGCCAACTGGACAGCCTCCCACCAGTTGGGATTCTTAACAAGTTTATGTTCCATTTACAATATTTCTTTGTTCATTTATAGTGTCCACAATTAGTACAGCAGTGCTAAATCCTCTGACACTTAAATAAAAATGTTTATTTTTTTAATTTTATTTTTAATTTTATTCCTTTTTGGTTTATAATCACCTCATTGGTGGTTTTCTACCTTAGTTAATAACTATTATTTTGAGGTTTCCTTGAGGTAGTTTTGTACATCACGGTGAAATTCACGAATCGATAAATTTAGAAATTCAACAGAAACATGTCATAAAGTAAGCTGTAGAAAATGAGAAAATGGACGTTAAATATTCTTCAAGTGAGAATCATCTACTCACCATATTACTGCTCAACTTCATCTCGAATCCAAACGCCTTCTTCGGTGCTGGTTCAAATTCCGGCTCAGCCTCTTGTCCATTCTCTCGCGACCTTTTCACGCCGATAGGGACTGGTGACGAGTCTGTTGACCTGGGGCTTGGTGACCAGTTCGATACTGGGGCTGGTTCGACCTGAGGAACAAACTAGAGAACAACAAGATTGATTAAAATCCTGTTTCTCAGTCCAAGCTTAAAATATTAATTCTCTTGACTGATTGCCATACAATTCTCTTAATGTTAGTGCTGAGAATTTGGTTGTACATCAAGACGATAGAGACTGTTAGATCCGAGTACGAGATTTGACCGAAATACTAGTAAAAGATATCACAGAAAATTTTGAGAGCAACAACTGAAGAGGATGAGCTGCCCGAGAATAGTTATGCTATTTATTGCATTGCAAGTGTAAAAGTTTGAGCTCAACTACTTTTCGTCACAACCTAGGATCGAGGGCCACTAGTTTATCAGTGTTTAACTGTTATGTGTTTACCCTCGTAAAATAAAGTTGCTTACTTTACTTACTTACGACATTTTCGCAAAAAATCATGGTAAAATGACGACGGCTACCACATTTTTCCCGCCAAAATGACACTGGTTCACGAATATTTGGAAAAACTCGTACAAAAAGTCGTAGTAAAATTACGACGGCTACCACGTTTTTCCCGCCAAAATGACACTGTTTCACGCGCGCTCTTACGTTTGGTAAATCTCGTACTCGTACTCGAATTTAAACCCCTATAGTTGTGGATTTTCTCAATTCTTATCAGCTATCTGCTTGACGATGTATCGTCGTTGTAAGGAGAAAACAGACGTGTATCAAGACAGGAAGCAACCTACGTGGGGTTGCGGCGCTACGGCTGGTTTAAAGGTTGGTTGTAAAGCGGGCTTAGCCTCTTCCTCTCTCTCACTGTCTTTACCATCCTGCAAATGATCAACAGCAGATTCGAGTCAGGAAACAAATACTTTTATGTCACACTCACATCTCTGAGACAGCGGTTGTCGTACGAGAGGTTGCTAGGTAACATGCTTATGACGACAAACTGACGTGTGTGCTCCCGTGTGCTTTGTGGTTTCTTACGGGGATTTAGCTATGGTTTCAAACGTTATTATGATAAATAGACGGGTCTGACGGATTTGCTTCGTGCCTTGGATAAATTTGTAATATTTGAACATTTTAAAAAAAAACAATTTTCTGCTGTCCGGCCTTTGAAGAAAAAAGCCTTTGATAAATGTCTGAAGTAAAACAGTTTTCAATTGAGTGTCGAAAGTAATCAGGAATTGCTTTGGTTTTGTTTTATTACGCTCTGTGATTGGATAAAAAAATTAAAGCGTCACCAGGACCTACTCGATCAATCAGATGCAAAACCAAACCAAATCGCGACTTTGTTATTTGCCTCGAGTTTTCATTGGTTCATTGTGTTGTTACGTTTGTTGTGATTGACCATTGTAATTGCTTTGGTTTTGGCTTTGATACTAAAAAAAAACGCTCTATCAGAGAGATTCATCAAAGGCTGTTTTCTGTTTTCTTTAAATTATGTCAATAAAGATGACATTGACAAAAAAAAGTTTGAATTAGCAGTGAAAATCGTCATATTACATAAGCCACCATGTTAATTTGTAAATCCTGTAACCTGTTCATCCAGTTCTAACCTGTTCATCCATGTCTTCAGACTGAGTATCAACTATTCGTTTTCTAATTTCTTCAATTTCCTCCATTTCTCGTTGGCGGTCTCGTTCGTCTGTTTCCACCTCCACTTCCCGTTCCCGCCGCCGTCTCTGTAATGCGCTTCCCCTGGTTAGCAAAACAAACCATCTTAGCCACAATATTGAAAAAACGTTCTATCAGTGTTATCTTGATTATTGTATTATGATAAGCCTGAAGGTTTCTCTCTCCACCTCCTATTCTGTAAGTTTCTTTATCTACTTTTTTTTCCGTTTTGTGTGGTGAAATAAATAAACTAGAAACGACTGTTAATTAGAGTTTTACTTTGGCTTTGCGTTTGCTTTGCTTTACGATTGATTTGAAACCAACCATTCGGCTTCCACAAGCTTCCCACGCTTGCCACCGGTTAATAATTCAAGTTCTGATTGATGTATATTAGGCATGTTACTCTGGTTCCACGACAGTCTAGAAAGTGGATTGGAGCACTAGACCCTTTCCTCTCGCAGTGCCTCACTCTACCCAGGAGTATAAATGGGTACTGGCGAACTGTCAGGGCAACCTGACAAAAAGCTGGGCGGTGGAATAGAATCCGCTTTGTGCTACTGAAACTGGGATACATTCACGAAGACTTTACCTTCACCGACTCATTAGAAAACATGCACTCTGAATCACTGCAGCATTAAACTGGTACAATAATTATTCATTTCCTTGACAAGCTTATTCATGACGGACTCAATGACCACTAAAATGACCACTTACTTGTAGTATTTAGGATCGTCTTCATAGTCATCGTAATCTTCAAGAAATCCCAATAAATGTTTCCTCTCACGTGCCTAAGTCGGAGGAAAAATCAAATTAAACAACATAAATAGATGCTATAGAGCGTTTCCACCAAAATAACAAGATCGGTTTGCGTGCATCAAAAACATCAACAAACTCATAGATTGTAGAGTAGGTGGAAATAAATATATTCCCAAATTTTAACTTGGCAGTGTTCATTGCAACGAAGTTATCGGGAAAACAATATTCGGAAAATTACAGAGCTTAGTATGGGTCCGCCATATTGGTGTACCAGTTTGGAACACCAATATGGCGGCTAAAAATGTCAGCGAGAAGAAAAAAAAGATTTTGCTTCCAAAGTCATGAGTTTTAGTTCGGAATGCTTTAGTTATCATTTTTAACTTATTAGCATATCGAAAATTATTTAAAAGTGCGAAAATATTGGTTTCTGTAACATTTCAGGTCACATTGAGCCAGGCCGTCTCAAATTTCAAAACGCTTTATCTCCAAAATGAAGCACTCTGCTGGCGCAAAATTTTTCCCAGCAATTAGTGACACTGATGTCTAGAATATACTAAAAGAACAGCTTTGTATGATCAATAGTTTTGAATTTAGAATTTTGATGACGTCACGTGAAAACGCTCTATTGAACTACATGTAACGCGAGGTCACCATAAACTTGCAACAACAAAAATAGAACGAGACCAATATTTCCCCAATACGGCATGAACAAGAAAGTTCAGTTAACATTTTTTTTATTATAATGGCGCTTTTACAACTTTGATGATAAATAAGACATCCGTTCACGGGAGATGCGTAACAATCTTAAGCGTCATTGCGTGACGTAACGTTCACACATTCTTGGCAACCAGGCAAATTTCTAAAGCAAATTTGCAAAACTAATTCTTGAGCGCTCCATGACAAAAAATATCTGTACCTGTTCATCTTTCTTTTCTCCGTCTTTCTCAATTTCTCGTTCATATTCCCGACCTCTCTTCCGCTCTCTCCCTTCCCAATTGTCCAAACGCTAAAACAGAACCAAAAGGAAATACAGAACGTTTTAGTAGTGGCAACTGGCAAGTGAGGGAAAACGTGAAACTGGTGGAAACACCTGGGAAAATATGATTTGTTTGTAACTTACAGTGGTAGCGCGACTAGCGCAGGAACGTGAAACCGGTGGGAATGACAAATTGCGCAACGGGAAAATAAGAGAAAAGTGAAACTGGTGAAAAATCATGTGTTAGTAGTGGCAATCTCGGGAAAATTATCTAACATTATCTACTGGGGTAGAGTGATGGTACGCTCGGGTTGGTTAAAGCATGCTTTTCAACATAACATTTACATTGTAAGTAAACACAATTCTTTTAAAAGAAATTGGAAAATTACTCTGTCTCTGTAAAACATAATAATAACAACATGAAAAAGCTTTGTTGTAAGCGAACATTCTAAAAACGATGCACGATGCATAAGGAATCAAAAAAGCTTTTACATGAACCTCTTGGTAAGCGGCATCCTTCGCCCTCTGTCTTCTCTCTCGCCGTCTTCTGTCCACCTCCTCCTCCTCGTCATAATCACGCTCCTTCTCTCGGTCACGCTCAGGCTCCCGCTCTTTCTCGCGCGGTTTCTCACGATCACGATGATCACGGTCTTTGTCTCGACGTTCCCGTTCTTCGCGTTCGCGTTTTCTTTCTCTTTCTCTCTCCCTTTCGCGTTCCCTCTCCTTTTCTCTGTCTCTGTCTCCTCGGTCCCGGCTGTCGCGATCTTTGTCTCTTTCTCTGTCTTTTTCTTTCCGTTCTGATTTCTCTTCTTCCTTTTTCCTGTCCTCTTTCTGAAAAAACACGAAAAGAAAAAAACAACAAAATTTGAGTATTGAGATTTTCAAATAACACAATGAATTTCTGCAGTTTCCTACAGAATATAAATGGCTGTTTAAGCCCTGTTCTCTGGCTCCAAAAGGCTCTGAAACAAAGTACAATGCCACTTAAATTAGCAAGTGAAACCTCAAAAAGTCAATTTCTTTATTTCTTTAGCCCAATTAACTTCTTCTTGATCGCAACTTGGATCTGTTCAAAAGAAAAAGAGTAACAACTGTTTTCACAAAAACACATTCACAGGGGACACGCTGTACTCACAAGGCAACAAGTCACAAACAGCTACAACAAACACCAGCACATGATCTAATGTTCATTGATACTTACTGTATTCCTGAAAGTTTGTTACCTGCTCCACTCATACTTGTAACCGGCACTTTCTTGGTTATAGCTTATCAAGTACTGTGTTTCCTTTACTAATTTAAGCCCCTCATATTAACCTCCTCCCAAGACTGCAGAACAGTCGTATTTTTTGCATTGGTGCTTTCAGCGCTTCATGCCTTGCAACCAGCGATTTAGAGAAAAAACTACTGTTTTGCAGTCTACAATGTACCTCCTCCCGCAGTGTTCCAGATAAGACAGTGGGGTCTCAACTCAAAAACCCGAAAAGGTTGGCTTTACCAGTCTGTTAAACACCGGGGGTCTACAAGTTCGAGTTTAAAATAAACAACCCAGGCGTTTATTCGAGGTATCAGCATTTATTTGAGGTCCAGTGTCCATTTGAACCCTTCCTTATGGAACTGATTCTCGTCAATCAATAGGAAATGAAAGTATCTCTCCACTGGTTATGCATAAATATATTTGACTGTGAATTAATAATGGTCAGTTTTTTCGGCTAAGAAAGAAGTAAATAATTTTTATGCTGAAAAAGATTCATCAAAGACGAATTTCTGTCTGTAAACATCAACCCAAAAGTAAGTGTTTTATTTACTCTAAGCTCCAAGCAACCAAGAGGTGTAATTTAATATGTCAAAGGCTATTTATGTTTTTAATAAAATGAGTAATATTGTTGTGGAGCAATAATAGTCGCAGACTATTGACCAATCAAAATGTGTGCTCCAGTTTAGTTAGTTTATAACAAAGATTTTACAGATTGAGTTACTTACCAATAAACATCCTAGAAGCAGAAAATGCCGAAGAGGAAATCGCCCAATCTCACCAACTCATCAATTAACTGTTTTATGTGTCAATAATAACGCTGATTAAACCTTTATATACTGCACACCACTAAAGGTTTTATATCCGTCTACACCACATTAGAGGTGTAGAGACCCCAATTTCACATTGAAAATACAAGCTTGTTTTAAGAAGTGATGGATGACATAAAATTGATTAAATATGCTCCGTGAAACATTTGCTCCCTATTGCGGATTTTGCTTTAATTTGTGTTGTTTTACAGAACAAGTACTGCAACTACAACATGTGCGCACACTTGAAAAAAACTCAAACAAACAAAAGGAAACTTACTCTGTAGGTATCTCTAAAGCTTCGAATCTCCCGCGACACTAAACTCTTCTTATTCGTATCCATATCCAAACCTTCCAGGTTTTGCTGTGAAAAAAGAACAAAGAATTAAACATTAAACACTTAGGCAAATAGACACCCTTTCTACAGAGAAATGAAATGGAAACAGACAAACTAAATAGCCAAAATGGATGATCAAAACATGCTTACAGCGCAAAGATTTCCAGGGCTAGTGGAAGTTTATTCTAGCAATCGTTACACACGTTTAAAGGGACACTGTCCTCATTTTAGCATGATTTTGGAAGCTCAGAAACATATACAGATCATAGGAAGTTGAACAATAATGGTTTGATTCTGTAGAATAGCACTCGACAAATGACTGGAACCCATTAGGAAGTGAGGATGACAAATGACAGCGAGGATGGAAATGGATTGCAATATGGATTTTTGAAAAAACGTCACAATGTCAGTTTTTCAAAGTTTCAAATTTGGCTCGGAAATCTTTGAAATTTTGCAAAACTTTTGTTGCAGTTTGGAATTTCTTGAAGACATTGCTTTTTATCATTTAGTTAGAGTTTATTAAGTTCTTATTTCATAGATTTAGGGACCATTTCATGCATTTATAACAGTTTTGAGCAAATACGCCGGGACAGTGTCCCTTTAACCAAAACAAGTTCAATGTAAGTGTGTAGAAGTGTTACAGTGCAACTACTCCAACCAAATTCTGTGCAAATTAGCGAATGAAAACCTTGGATGTTAACAATAGATTTCCCACAAATTATGGATCTACAGCTGTAAGCAAACTACACGCTATAGAAGCAATAAATTTGTGGCCATTTTTATTGTTTTAACACTCAAACGTTATTGGACAATTTGTAAAGAATTTGTTTGTGCGGCCTTGGTTGGAGTAACTTATTTGAATAACATTATAAATACCTCTGAACCACTGTGAGTAGATTTATAATGTTCACCTACCAAAGAAAACAGAAAAGTCATAAACAGTACATTTGCATGCAATTATTACACCTTGCACGCACCCCCAGCTTGATGACGCAGCCCCAGTAATGGTCCCAACAAACGACTGCGAGATACGACTCGCCCTAGATTGCTTCTCGCTTCTAAATAAAAGGATTCGTATTAAACTCTTCGAGTGTGTCCACCAAGATTTGCCAAAAATTATTTTTTCCCCCAACTACTTTACTCTGTGGTCCTGAATTGTAGCTTCTTTTGTATTCATATTTTTGATTATCAGAAATCTACTTTATCTGTAGACATTTTGCCTTCATGAACCATCTGTTACACAATGGCTCGCCAGTAAAAGTTTGTGGTTGAAAATGCATTTTTGGATGCAAATTTAGTTAAAAAAAGACCACCATTCCAGAAAGTAGATTTTTAAGACCAAGTAAAACTACAGCTGTTTTGATTGTGTCTACATTCTTATGTCAAAAGAGCAACAATAAATTATAGATACACTAACATACCTTCTATTTTCCTGTTTAAAATATCAGAGTGCTCTGTAATAAGTTGTTCAATAGCTTTCTTCACTAGTGTATCTTGCACCTGAAAACCGCAAAAATGGTAAGTACATGTATGTGTACACACGGAAAGGATTTGAGTAAGTAAAAGATTTGGCACAATATGTTCTTGCATTGATGCAATAAGAATTACACTTATAAGAATAATTATTGAACAGTCTGCATTCATAAGTCAAGTGAACTTTTAACAAGATTAGAAAAAAAATACAAAAGTGAATTAGAGTTTGTCACTTACTAATGTTGCGTCATCAAGATCATCATTATCATCATCATCATCGTCATCATCGGCCTCTCCATCCTCTTTCTTCCTGTCTTCAGGATTCTGCCAAAAAAGGAGTTGTACAAATTTGCTAGAATTTTGCCATTTACTAAAAGCACACTGTGGCCTTATAGCGTGTTGGACTCCAGATCGAGGGTTTCGGGTTCAAGAACTAGCCAGGGACAGCTGGAAATAATGGAAGGACAGCTGGACAGAGACATAATGCTGTGTTCTTGGGCAAGACACTTTGCTCTTACAGCTCCCGGCGTCGTGGTCAGGCCTGTAATTCTATGTGAGTGTGTTGTCCATTTTGGGGTGGATGTTAATTGGGACGCAAGTCCAGTTCCTTCTCCCTGCCATGACATTTGGCCTGTGGCGAAATCGTTAAACTAAAGTACTAAACACTGTGCCTCTCTCCACCCAGGAGTTAATGGGTACTAGTGAATATTATTGTCAGGGCAACCTGACATACACACTGTAAATGCTGGGGGTTACCTGCAATGGAAAACTTCAGTTGTTTTGACTATAAATAGCCAATCAGAATGCAAAATAAACACTACTCCCCAGTTTGGTATAAAGAGGTTATTCAGCGGAAAGTTGTGTAATACGGCTGGGTATTTTTACGAGTCAGTTTTTATTTTTTCGAGCCTTTAGGCGAGAAAAAATAAACACTGATGAGTAAAAATGCCCAGCCGTATTACACAACTTTCCGCTGAATAAATTGTTTATTATACGACATGATATCTTTCCTAAAATATAGGTTTTCAACACTGTTTTCCGTAGCATGCGGTCAGGGGGACTAAGACCCGTGTAATACGGTCTCATATTTGCACTCGTCTTGGTGCGTATTCGCACTCTAAAATGCTATGTCGTATAATAAATACATGTATTATACCTGTACATGTACATGTAGCAATGTTTGAATTATGTAGACTCTCGAGTATCTCAGTGCAAGTCCAGATAATTGACGTTATATTGTGCAAGTTACCTTTTTCATTTCTTTTTTCTTCTCAGCTTTGTACTCGTCAAGATACGTCTTGGTTTTGCATCCACTTTTACCTTCACCACAGACAAAAGAAAATTTCAAATACTGAATATAAAGTATGGCTACATACTGATGGTGCTTGTAGTGCAGCCAGCTAAAACTGCTATTTCCAACAAAATACTACATCTGTACATTGTATACAGCTGTTTTGAGAAAAGCACACGTGACAATCCCGAAAGGTAATCTGGGATATGATCAGCAAGGTACGTTCCTGACACTGTAGCTGTCAAACCTACTTTTGTTGCTTTCTTTTAGCACTCGCAAACATACTTCCATGGCGTCTCATGTCATTTTCTCAGATTTCCCTGAAATGCTGAAGTCAAGGAACCGTGAACTTAAAACTACCCACAATACCTTTCGGGATTGTCGCGTGCGCTTTTTTCCGACAACCTTTCTCGAAACAGCTGTATAGCCCTGTGCAAAATCTCTCATGACAGCAAGTGGCAAGATAGTCCGATGTACTAGTGAGATTAAGCATAGACATTTTTTACCCACAGATGGCAACCACAAAGGCAAATAATGTTTTTGGTGCGCTTTCCAATGAGTTGGAAAGCCCTTGTTTTAGCATAATTTTCAACTTGACATTACAGACAAAAAGTCAATATATAATTAACACACATCAAAAACAAGAACATTTTACTTTTGGTTGCCATCTCACAAAAGTAAACAAAGTGGACTATTAAGGCTGATTTAGACAGTACGATTTTGTCACATACGACATGCTTATGACAAGCCTACGACACAAATTGTGTCATGTAAATCAAACCTACAACTCGCTTATAATTAGTGTACAACACGAAAAATGTCGTAGGATTTTGAAACATGTTTTAAAACCCTACTCGTACATGTTGTAGCTACATGTACAAACAAAGTTAAAAGATGAAAGTTGTATACGATTTTTACATGATGCGAGTAGCAAGCGCTATAAAAGTCGCATGCGACAAAATCGTACCGTCTAAATTGGCCTTTAAGTGTTCAGCAGAGGGTTTCACACTTGGCTACCATTCTTAATTCTAGACACGAAAATGAAATATGAAATATGTTAGGGGATCCTTAACACAGGGTTGACCTCTGGATTTCCTGTTCAAGAATTTATTTGAATATTTTGAATAAATTGTCATTAATTAATTATTAATTAATGAACAATTTTACTTACAACCAACGGCCTGTCGCCTAATGGTTTACTGTGAAGTAATCTGATGGCTCGTAGACTTGCTTCAGGATCTCCATAATCACAGAATCCAAATGCTGCAATGTGAAAAGTACAGTACATGTACACCTCAATCATGCATGCCATGTACATGTACATGTAATTACAGCAAGTGTGTGTGTGACCACTTTTAATTACCGTAAAAGCTCTATTTAGCCCCCCCTCTCTATTAAGCCCCCCCTATCTAATAAGCCCTCCCTTTGAAGTCAGATTTTGTAATAATCCCCCCTCTCTATTAAGCCCCCCCTCCTTCCGTCAGGCTGATGTAAATTACTTTTCAGCAATATTTTCTGGCGTTTCAGTCACTTTATATTGAAACGTGGTCTTTAATTTCCAGAACTATCGTCGAGTTAGGGTATAAATGACGTTTCCTTTGTGAGACGGTCATACATAACCCATTTCTTGTTCTGTTTTAGTTAGTCAGTGGTGTAATAGTAAAGTTTGAAAAATAATGTGAATTTTCTTGAAAATTTATGATTTGAAATAAGCCCCCCTCTCTATTAAGCCCCCTCTCTAATAAGCCCCCCTACTTGAGGCCTGAAATTAAATAAGCCCCCCGGGGGCTTAATAGAGCTTTTACGGTAATTCACATTCTTTTGTGCATGCAGACAACCCAATCCGTAGCCGAAGAATAGCTATCCTTGACTTCTGATTGGATAGTATACACGCACGAAAGAATGTGAATTAATTAAAAGTGGTCACACTTTTGGAAGCCTTGCTGTAACATTAATTTTTCATAACTAAATAGGGAAAGAAATTATGGGATTCTTGTTGAATGAGAATTTTTAAATGGCAATTTCTCTACCTGTTATCAATTCTTCTACACCAAAGAAAGAAAGAAAACCCTGCAAGTATACATGTAGTACTGAAAAGTACTTTTTCTGATGCCTGCTCAGTTGCAAAATTGACAGGCAAGTGCAAAGTACTGTCGTTGAGAATGTCCAAAGGACTTGTACATGCACTGTGCATGTCATTATGGAGAAACAGTTAAGCACCTATCAATGTTAAGCCCGATGGGGGGCGGGCAACCCACGGGAAATTGATAGCGGACTATGCTCTCGACGATTCCCAGATGTTCTTTGAAGACACTTTGCACAAGGTCTTTGTCGCAATTCCGGTCTTCAACGCCTGGAATTCAGACAGGACAAAGCGGAAAGCGATTCTTTCTAATATTGGGAGGAATTCATAAACAAACGTATGCTAGTTGTGTTTTGTGGAGCTGAAAAACTGGCCACAGAGCAACAGATATGCTTTCGAAAAAAGTTAGTGACTTGTTTTGCCTTTCCATGCACCTGCCCCAGGGTGTAAAAAATTTAAAACTTTTGACCAACCATGTCGTTCCTGGGGAGTGGAACTTTGAACATTTTTTGGAGAAAATGTCAAAATCCCCACCCCTAGTCCCCCACCCCCCACCCCTCACCCCCCCCCCCCCCCCCCCACTGGCTTAACATTTTATAGGTGCATTACCTCTAAAAAAAAATTAATGATTACAGGCTAAATATCACCAAATATTCTTCAACTGATTTGCTCTTCGTAGAAGTTAATATAGAGCAACAGTGTTTTACTAAATACCTTGTAGTTTTCCCTTGGTTCCTTGCACGCGTTTCCAGTTTACTACAAGACCACATTTCTGTTCTCACAAAAAAAGACAACACGATACATTCAGGGGTTGTTTTCATACAAAACCACATTTTAATAATCATGCAACAAACATGTTTCGACACAACTGCAGAAATTTAGAATGAGTAAAGGAAATGTACATACCGTTAATATTTGTCTAATAAGTGCATCAGACGCCCTTTCAGTTATGTTACCTACAAACACTGTCGTCGTTGAGGTTGAATTTCCTTGATTTTGATTCTAAAACAAATCAGTTCAATCAAAGTTAATTTTCTACAATGATTTCACATTTCAGAAAGGATAGAACTGTTTTGATTTTAGAATTTTGACAATGTCAAATGAAAACCACCAATAAATTAAGCAGATGTCCAAAGGTAGCCTGAGAAAACAGACATCGTTTCGCGGCGCCACCACTGGGAGCCCCGCGAAACGGACGTCTGAGAAATGAGCACAAAAATTCCGTACTTGTGACGTAACCACTACGCAGACTAGTGCTTGATTAGTTGAAACAAATTTCCCTCGCGGCACCCGTGGATCCCGCACACTATGTTGTTTTCAAGATATCCACCACGGCTTTCTGTTATTTGTGTGTTATGTGTATTATCTCATTGAAAAGGTGAATGTTGAAATAATAATAATAATTTATTATAATCTTCCAGCATTTCTTGCCTAAAGATGCAATTCAAATTTTCAAAATAGGGAAGCACCTGAATACAACTGCAGATGCACAGGAAAATAAATGTGACCTCTCACGCGAAAACGTACACTAACGGCTTTCCGTTTTGAAATGGAATTCCGTTCACAAGCCGTTCACTAGCCGTTCCGAAAAAATTTGCATCCGTTCGAACGACTTGAGTCATCCGTTCAAAAAAAATCTCTATCCGTTCGAACGACTTGGGTCATCCGTTCAAAAAAAATATCTATCCGTTCGAACGGCTTGGGTCATCCGTTCAAATAAAATCGCTATCCGTTCGAACGGCTTGGGTCATCCGTTCAAAAAAAATCGCTATCCGTTCGAACGACTTGGGTCATCCGTTCAAAAAAAGTCTCTATCCGTTCGAACGGCTTGGGTCATCCGTTCCGAGTAAACATTCACCCGTTTTCGGCCGGCCGGTTATTTCTTATCCGACAGTGAATCTACAAAGACGTCAAAGTGTAAATAAACAAAATGTCACGACAAGATCAATGAAGACTTTGTTTTTCGAATTTGTTGATGCCGCTAAGAAAAATTCACAAGTTCTTGCGAATTAAAATAATTTTATGCAAGGTCGTCAAATTTGCGCGGCGGATCAACCATCGTTTATAAACTGATTTCGGGGCATTTTCGAATGTAACCGGCTTTCGGGCCGTGCACCACAAGCTGAAAATGAATGGACCGAAATCCTGGGCCGGCGAGGTTATTTCTTATCTGACAGTGAATCTACAAAGACGCCAAAGTGTAAACAAATGGCGCGACAAGATCAATGAAGCTAGAAGACTTTGTTTTTCGAATTCGTTGATTCACAAGTTGACAATTCAAAAGTCTATTGACAATTTACTACTTGCGAATTGCAAGTTCGTGAAATTTGTGCCGCAAATCCTGACCATTGAAAAGTAATGTTGCGTTACCTGTCATGACTGTTTTGAATTTCGTATGCAAATTTTGGCCAGTTCGCAAACTTACACAAAGTCCTGCTTCGATGAGTACAACCAAGTTCGCTTGCAGTTCAGCTGTTTGCTCTTTGATAAAAGTGCTCGTATTCCGTTTTAAAGTCTAACAGTTTATAAACGTCAGTGTTGAATTGTATTTTTACAACAAGCGACGCTGCCGAAAAGAAAAAAAATATATAATTATCAGTAAACCAAGCGACAAACAGCGGCTACGGTTCGAATAATCATTTGACCTTTGTATGCATGGTTTTGTTTACATTCTATTCAGAGAACTCCGGTCGAGCCATCACGTTTTAAAGGCTGCTTCAGTCTGGGTTTTTGGTTCAGTTTCTGTTCTCTTCAACTGTTTGTCTTCTTTTTTGGATGCGCGTAGAGTGTGCCAATGCTTGTTGATCAGCCGTTAAAAATAATTTTTCTTTGGCCGCTCAGGTTTGGGTGTATGTAAAACCCGGAACACACCCGGAACACCCCGGAACACCCCGGAACACCCCCGGAACACCCCCGGAACACCCGGAACACCCCGGAACACCCAGGAACACCCCCGGAACACCCCCGGAACACCCCGGAACACCCCCGGAACAGCAACGGAACACCCCAGGAACACCAAAAATATAAAAATAATAATAAAATAATAATAAATAAATAAAATAAAAACAAATATATTTATATAGTGGCTGAAGTAGTGAAATCGAACATGGTCAGCGGTCAAGAGCCGTTAACGAATCGACTGATACCGAACACTTCCGAAGATGCCCCGAATATTTCCGAAGACTTACGAAGATGTCCCGAACACTTCCGAATATTTCCGAAGATGCCCCGAAGATTTCCGAAGATTTCCGAAGATGTCCCGAACACTTCCGAAGATGTCCGAAGATTTCCGCACGAAGATTTCCGCACGTTTTCAGAAGACCCGAATTTTTCTCTGGTCCCGAGGGTGTCCGCTTACGTAAAGACGAAGAGTAAAAGAGAGCGCAGAAAAATTCGCCTGATACTCAGGTTAGGGAGGTTCGACTGAACAAACAACGACATGATTGACCAATGACCAATTGTCTACGAAATTGCACATGGCAATGACCTCCGATTACCTCAAATTCAATGTCACGCTCTGTGGCGTTGGCCAATTGGCAAACATTTGAATTTTGAGCGGTCCTTTGCCACTTATTCACTCTTAGATAAGAAGCTTCGGAAAAATTCGGTCTTCTGAAAACGTGCGGAAATCTTCGGAACATCTTCAGAAGTCTTCGATATACCTTCGGAAATCTTCGGGACATCTTCGGAAGTGTTCGGGGCATCTTCGGAAATATTCGGAAGTGTTCGGGACATCTTCGTAAGTCTTCGGAAATATTCGGGGCATCTTCGGAAGTGTTCGGTATCAGTCGATTCGTTAACGGCTCTTGACCGCTGACCATGTTCGATTTTCACTACTTCAGCCACTATATAAATATATTTGTTTTTATTTTATTTATTTATTATTATTTTATTATTATTTTTATATTTTTGGTGTTCCTGGGGTGTTCCGTTGCTGTTCCGGGGGTGTTCCGGGGTGTTCCGGGGTGTTCCGGGTTTTACATACACCCCTCAGGTTTAGCCGTTTGCGTAGGTTTTCTTTCCTGTTCAGCGATTCACGGTTTTCCGTTTAAATTTTACATGAGCCGTTCAGCCGTTCATGGCTATCCGTTCGAAATTATTCATGAGCCGTTCAGTCGTTCAGTCTCATCCGTTCGAAATTATTCATGAGCCGTTCAGTCGTTCAGTCTCATCCGTTCGAAATTATTCATGAGCCGTTCACCCGTTCAGTCTCATCCGTTTTTTTTTTTTGGTGACCCGTTTCTCACCCGTTCGATAGCCATGCGTTTCACCCGTTCGAACGATAGCCGTAGTGTACGTTTTCGCGTGAGAGGTCACAAATTACAGTTGACTGCCGATAACTCAAACCCTCGATAACTCAGACGAAACTCCCACTAATTGGAAGTAAATTTGTTTTCCCTTCAGATCATTTTCATACTAATTTTACCTAATTTTACTCCCGATAACTAGAACGATTTTCAATTTCCCTTGAAGGTTTGAGTTATTGGGAATCAACAGTAGAAATAAAGAGGAAAATAACCAACCTGATAATTATTGTTGTGTTTATTTTCTGATCTGTATCGAGGTAGCCCAGATGAAATTGGTGGGGTGGGAAGAAGTGGAAGACCAGGTGGCTAGAGGTAAAAAATGAAACAAAACCATCAAGTTAGACCTTGCACAATGACATGTCTCTCTTATACAGTGTAGTTATCAGCTTTCAAAATAATGTTCAATCAACTGGTTGTTTAAAAACACTTTGACCACTGAATAAACTGGTAAATTATGTCATAAACTTTTGGTCATATAAAGTGCACTACGATTGGTCAATTTGAGTTCATTATAACTCGATAAAACACATGCCCCACATCACACAAATGCTTTATCGAGATATAATGCATGCGGCCTGTGTCACAAGTTTGAGTGTGCACAATTCCATGAACATTTTTATAATGGAAATAGTAAACTTGCCCCTCATGGATTGTTGAGGTATATTTAAGCACAACACCTCATGCTTCTCTTGAAACGTTTATCGTGTTCTTAAAAATTCCTGTGTGGTTATATAACTCAACATTTGTACTTGGGTACATTTACTTTTCCCTTAATAATTTCAGGGACCTTGACACCTGACCACTTTATAGAGGGTGACCACTTATAAACGGTGTCGCTTATTACAGGTTTGACTGAATATTAATACATAAAAAATCAGGTACATAAATAAAGTAGGTTGGTACTTACAACTGTCAGAGAAGGAATTCCTGGCATAGGTATTGGAGGTTTAGTCGGTAATGCAGGTGGAGGACCTGTTGAACAAGTGTACAAGTAAAGTAAGACAATAAGCTGTATAATGTGTAATGACCTTTCTCGTTACTTAATGTTCATACCCGAAGACCTTTTTAACCCTTTCACTCCCAGAAGCAAGCAATTATTGTGTTTCTAACTTTTACGTATGTGGATATATCCCTCCAGCTACATGCATGTTCCACTGTGGTAAAAGGCTGTTTGTCTCAACTCTTGTCACGCTCTCAAGGACCTAAAGTGAACTTCATTTGACGTGCAGCACAAACAATTTACGAAAGAAACTCACAAGTGCACAGTGTCATACTCTGCAGACTGGGCTATCTCTCACTCTCTATGCCAAATATACCTTATTATAGGAAATTAACGCTTCATGAAATTAACGCGAATTTTCAAAATTCGCATTAATTTAAGTCGCGTTAATTTTTGTGAGCGTTAATTTTTGTGAGCGTTAATTTCCGCGACATTAATTAAGTGGAGCGTTAATTTCCGCGACCTTAATTTCCATTATTTTAACCCCAAATTCTGGATCCTTTTTCGGACATATTTGACACTTAGGAAACAATAGCTTTCTCTTTTCTGCACACTGTATTTCAATCTTTTACAATGTAAAAGCCTAAAAAAGCAATAAAACAATATTTCCAGTTCACCCTCGCTTTCAGAAGAGCGGTTCTCGACATCTGAGTTCTTGTATTTCACCCAAAATATCTTTGTTTCTTTGAGATAATCGCGTTAATTTCCTTCATTTTGAAATTTTCCCTCCTCTTTTGCGTTAATTTCCTTTATTCGGAATTAATTTTCCTTCCAATTCGCATTAATTTAAGTCGCGTTAATTTCAAATACCTTAATTAACACGAGCGTTAATTTCCTATAATAAGGTAACCAGTCAAAACATGCCACATTTATATCAACTGATCAGACTGTGTTATAAATACATGTAGGTGCGAATCTTTCTCCTAGTATAGAACTACAATTGAACCTCTCCACAACAACCACCCTGGTGCAGAATTATCTGGCTGTTGTAGAGAGGTTTCAATCAGAGTAAAGTGCATGGATCGGCACACAGTCGGGACGAAAAATCCAGGCTGTTGTAGAGAGGTGGCCGTTATAGAGAGGTGGCCATTAGTGGAGGTTCAACTGGAGTTCATACAAGAATTTTCAACCTAGTGAGTAGTCACAGGTACATGTATATCAGAAAAATGAAAGAAGAACTACAAATGCAGCTATTTCTTCTTCTTTTTTACTGCCACTATGAGCGTCACTATTGGTATTCAAGATGCAAAGTCAAATTAAAGTTAGTCTAGGATCGAAATAGATTTCAATTTACACGGACTGATCATGAGTGAATGTTTATCAAGTTTGTCTACCATACCACAATTGGTTGAAACCAACCATGGTCAGTGGAAATAGAAAGTTAACATTGAAAACGTTATACAATGAAGACCTTACATTCTAAAATTAAGTAGAAAATGCTTTGCTCGTGACTTTAATCGTCACAATTCAAGGCCAACAAAACTGTGCAACAGTCAATGACAGAAAATATGACCAACAATAATTGTTGATCATATTTACTGTCATTGACTGTTGCAAAATTTTATTGCAAAACTCACTCGATACGACCAGTGTTAGTATCACCGTTCACGGAGTTTTCTCTCGCGTCTACCACTCGCTACGTACCAGTAATCGTTTAATAAAGTTTCGTGGTATCTCTAATCTTATAAAGCTTACCTACAGCACCCGGAGGAGGCATCGGCGGAGGAGGGAAGCCAGGAGGCCCGGGGAATGGCGGCGGTGGAGGTAACCCCGGCGGTAAATTACCTGGAGGCGGCATACCGGGCGGAATAGGGCCTGAAGGAAGACGCATTCCTGCTGGAGGATGACCTAGTGGCTGCTGTGGAGGCGGACGATACGACATTGTGTCAAAACTGATTACAAAATTTGTAGAATTTCGTCAAAGAAAAGAAAAGTTTGTCGTAAATTTCAACATGGCCGCCCTCGTGTGTGACAACCGAGGGCATGCTGGGAAGACTCATTCTCAGTTTTCTACATCCGCGGAATGCGCGGATCGAAAGACTGGGGAGCATCGCACCAGTCTCGCACCAAAAAGCAAGTTTGGCCAGTTGGCCAACTCTGAGATACCGCCAGTTGGCCAACTGAGGTACCTAAATTTGCTCCGCCGGCTAAGAGACACGAAAGGGCTATGGGGACCTCCCAGCCCGCCGCAAAACGACGTCTGTTTTCTCAGCTAGGAAGTAATCTCGTACCCAGATCTTCTCAACTCTCCCGTAGAGCGAGAACATCTGGGTACGAGATTAGCTAGTAATGTATTCGTTACGCTTCGAAACGGACGGCGGAGTGTGGCTGGAGATGCAAAGGATCGAGGCCCCAGTGGACTGGCCCCCGAAGCGAAGGCGGGGACTCGACTGAGGGGTAGGTGCTTGGACGGTTTCTATGGAAAACGACAGCACAGCGAGACCCTTTACACCAAGTCACACTGACCGATGTCAGTGGAGAATGAAACAAGAGGGGAAAGGGAAAGGATAGAAGCGACAAGGGAGGGCGGGAGCGACGAAAACTACGCAACGATCGGACTGCATGTGTACGCGACAGCAGCGACGATTGAACCAGGCGAAGTGCCTCCTGGGAAATCCCCGAGCGAGTGGGAGCGAGGCTGCGCCGGGCCGAGGCTTGGGCTGCGTTCCAGGCTGCGCTCCACTTTCCATTTACTTCCGTCAACAATATTGACGGCCATAATTCCGAGAAATATCGTGCCGTTCTGATTGGCTATTTTCCTGACTAGCATTTTGATTGTCGATTTCTCGGAAACCGAAATGAACCAGCCAAAACAACGCTTGTGACATTCATTTAATATGCGCAGCAAATTAAAGTAGATATATTTAGTAGGATTTCTTTAAAATGCTTCGCTCAAGAATCCCAATATTGATCAGTCTGGATCACATTCGAGGAAAGGATCCGCCATTGTCACTTGGAGTGGCAAGTATTATCAGCCAACTCAAGCACAGGAAAATTGAATTCAATACACACACGTACAACATCGCAGAGCAGACACAGGTGGAACCACTTTGTACACAAATCTTTGATATTATTTGGAGACAATATAATAACCGAAAATATGATGTGATGTTCGGTGGATTTGTTTGGAATGAGCCTTTTCTCAAGAAAGTTCTCAAAGAGCTCAGAAAGCACAACTTTCAAGGTCGAATTGTCATGGCAGGGCCACAAGTATCGTACGTAGATAAAGCACAGTTAGAGGACTATTACCCAGAGGCAGATTTGTTCATTCGTGGCTATGCCGAACATGCCGTTTGTGAATTGGCAGAAGGAAAAGAAGATATTCTTGGAGTCCATTATGCAAACACTCTGGATAAGGGTCTGCATACATCTACAAATCTTGCTGAACTCGCTTCTCCATTTTTAGATGCGACGCTCAAGCCCCAGCACTTTATGCGTTGGGAGACAACGCGCGGATGCCCGTACAGTTGCTCATTTTGCCAACATCGAGATCCAGCTTCGTCTCCTTTGAACAAGAACTGGACCAAAATCCAGCACGCCAAAAAAGACCGCATCGTATCTGAAATCGAATGGTTTGTTGACCACAATGTTAGAGACCTTGCAGTGTTGGATCCGACGTTTAATACAACGAATGGATATACCGTTCTTGATATGCTGGAACGACTTGGATATTCGGGAAAACTCAGCCTACAGTGCCGCCCTGAAAGAGTAACGAAAGCATTTTTGGATCAAGTGGAGTCTTTAACCGAAACTACCGGAGCTGAAGTGCTTCTGGAATTTGGCGTGCAGACCCTTGAAGCTGACGAGTTAGAGCATATTGAACGAGTCAGAAACGCTAACCCGCACAAGTTGGCTAAAAAAGTTTTGGAAAAGTTGGCACTTGTCCAGGAACGTAAAATCAACCATGAAATCAGTCTTATCTTTGGCTTGCCCTTGCAGACTGTTGAAAGCTTCCAGAGAACTATCGATAAAATTCACGAAACAACCGACGGGTCTCTAGTAGCATTTCCCCTGATGCTATTACGAGGAACACCTCTGTATTACCAGAAGAATGGATTGGAACTGGTTGAAGGTACGGAAATTGCACATCCAATTCTCGATCGAATTCAAAAGTACATTCCTCATGTCGTGGCTACACCGTCTATGACGTACAAGGACTGGAAGACCATGGCAAGCATTGCAGTGGGCTTGCAAAACAAGGATAGTGAAAATCCGCTCCTTCTAAACACCAGCGCCAAGCAATAGGAACATTTCACCGTACCCAAAGTTTATTCATGAATATTGCACCTATTTTTTTTTAATATTTTAACAACTTAGCTAGAGCACTCAGTTTTTAATATTTCAACAATTTTATTTAGAGCATTCAGTTTTTAATATTTTAACAATTTAGAGCCTTGATATTTGGGTAAAAACCGCTGAACACACATATTTAATATCGCGGGCTAAAAATATGGTAGACCCGAAGTTATATTTTTTTCAGTTTGGTGCGTGTTCGAGTATTCGTATGCCTACTCCTTTCAAGGCCATTAATGATGTATTTTAAAACTTTATGTATTACAACAACATTCATTTGTGTGAAATTTATTTAGTGAAAACACTTGTATCTTCACTGATATGTATAAATCGCTTAGTACGTTTAAAACCCCGGCTTTGAAACATCGAATTTAATCTTTTTTTTAATTATATGGCCAGTTAATACAAATCAATAAAGATATAGACGAAAATGAAGAAACGAGATCTTTGCCGAACGTGAAAACTCGCGAACTCAACCTGTGCAGTATTGGTTTGATTAGCACTCTATGATCATTATTTGTAAATCATTATTTGTAAATTGGCCTGAAAAGCCCTATGGGGAGTGTCCAATAAAATGTATGTATGTATGATCTGATTGGCTGAAATAAAAATTCAGCGCTGTCCAAAATGACGCCAAATTTTGAATATCACGGATGTGGAAATTTTGCGCAACGATCGTACACAAAAATATCTATAATGTATCTTTCTTTTAATATTGAAGTCTCCTAAGTACAGTAACATACAAAAGGTGTTATTATTATTGTTATTATATGAAAAGCATATAAAATTTCTATATATGCGATAAATAGACGTGTATACAGTCAAGTTTGATATAGTCAGCATTTTTTTCGAATTTAGTTATTAAGCAACTCAGAAAATTGAGTATAATATTGTGTATTTTGATAATACTCTTTTGTTGATAGTACAATTTTCTTGATTTCCATTCTTGTCGTATACACATAACATGTCACTAGCCTGCGTAGCAGGCTCTGAAGTAAAATGAAGCGCGAGTTGGAAAACGCGCGAGGCGACCGAGCGGCTGTGCCGCTCACTTTCGCGGCTTCGCCGCTAAAAATTTACTTCGCGCGCCAACAAGACCGCCAGCTATGCAGGCTAACCTGCCACTAAATAAATTCACTTTCTTATCATGGAGTAGGTCAAGTAGGACAGCCATTTTTCGTCTGAGGGCTGGAAAACTTCACTCTTGCTGAAAAGCTTTCATTATCAGTGCTTTGCTTGGCAGAAATAACCGTATTTTGTAAACGTTATTCTGCTTATCAGGCAGCAAAGTGTTCTGTTCATACGGCCATTCCCTGTACGTTTGGAGAGCTGACGGCGTGCGAGCTCGCTTCGACAGCCGGTTGTTCTTGTCGTCAGTTTCGTTTGTATAAAACCCACACAACCACAAGCGCAACAAGCAGGACTCCGCAAAAAGCACTTATTCCAATAACAAATGGATTCACAAGACTTGATTCGCTCTTGCAGGAGTGCGCGTGATTGTCATTTTCTCGCCGTTGAAAAGGAACGAAGGAAGGAACGTAGTTGGTTTCGTCAAGTGATTCATGAATCAAACGAATCATTTTCATGAGTTGAGATTAAAAAAATATAATGATTGGCGCTAAAAAATGTTTAAAAACATCCATCCATCCATGGATGTTTTTAAACATTTTTTAGCGCCAATCATTATATTTTTTTAATCTCAACTCATCAACAGTGGCGTTACACAGTTATAATCATAATAGAATCATTTTCATGTTCGTTCCTGTGTCAGCTGTGTCTGCACCTGAGGTGCGCAGCTCCTCGCAGCTCCTCCTTTTTCCTGCGCGTGCGCACACCATTTGATGGTGCCTGCTGACCACTCTGACTGAGGTGCTGCTTAGAGTTAGCCTCGTAGCCTACCACATGGTAAGATTCTTTAACTGTAAGTTCGTTGAAATCTTGTAGGTTTTCAGTAGGCTGAGTATATATATATCAGGCCTTCCATAGGGGAGGGGCGAGTTTACTGAATATACCGGCGTGCATGAACCAGTTTTGTGCTCGAGGTACCTAAAAATGCAAATTATTTTGTTGCTTTGTTGACTTTCAAAAAGCTTTTGATTCTGTTTGGCATAGAGGTTTGTTTCTTAAATTACACTCTTTTTTTATAATAATTTTTTTTATAAGAACGTTGAGGCAGAGATTGACCTAGCCTGCGTGCAGACGTCTCCTATTTTCTTCCGCGTGAAGCAAGGAAATAGGAGACGTCTGCACGCAGGCTAAGATTGACCAAAATTTTAAGAACATGCTATAGATGTTATTGAACTAGCGTGAGGTCCGTATTGGGAAAATATTGGTCGAGTTGTTTTTTTGCAAGTTTATGGACAGAGCCGAAGGCGAGGTCCATAAACTTGCAAAAAAGAACGAGACCAATATTTCCCAATATGGACCAAACAAGCTAGTTCAATAAAGTTTTTATTATAATGGCTTTTTTAAAAATGTGTTGATAAATTAATGCAACCATTCTCGGCTAACGCGCGCGCGCCAAAGCTAAGCATATTCTTGCATTTTTCAGGCCACTTTGCGAAAAGTTTAGCCAAAAAAGCCAAAAATTGTCCGCTAGACATAAGGAAAATGTTTCTACTTAATAGAAAACAGTTTTCCTTTGTTCAATGTTTCATAAAAGAAATTCGGCGAAATGAGTTCGTTAGCGGTCCATCTTAGCGGTCCGTATTGCAAAATTCGGACCGCTCAGGGAACCAATCAGAATGCTCCTTTTCGCCGTGGACCAGTTTGCCATATAATAAAAGAACATAGCCAAGTCTTTTATCATATTTTCCAGTTCAGCAGAGTATCGATCAGTTTCTGGTTTTAATGCAAACACTGAAAATGGCAGTATAATTTGTCGACTGGGACAGATGTGTGTCTTGAGTTCACATTATCTTTTAGTGTTGACCAAAATTGATTTGGGTCATTTGTATTGATTAGTTCTTCCATTTTACCATTTTGATGGTTTCGCTTTTAATTTTCGTCTTAACAAACCTTTGTACTCCTTTATTCAGAGAATGGTAAGCAAATCTTGTTTGTTCATCCAAAGGATTTTTATGTTTATGGTTTGAAACATATTTAATTAAGTTTCTTTTTAAGGTTATGACATTCAGTACCCGGGTCAGTATCATACCAAATTTGGGATTTACCTGATCTTTCCGAGAAATCTCATTTCGGCGACAAGTCCCTCCTTGACGCAACCCGTTGCAGGCGCTTGCTTTAATTTTCTCCAAGTTATTGGACCATAAAATATCGATTTCCATGCAGCACTACTCGCGCTTCGCGCTCGCGCCCGAACTCCCCTCCTCCCTCCCCTTTCTTCGCCTGCCACGCAGGCTAATGTAGCCTGAGAAAACAGACGTCGTTTCGCGGCGCCACCATGTCTGTTTTCTCAGGCTAAGGCTAATGCAGCACTGAAATCTTGAAGGAGAAAACCATTGTTTTTTTAGTTTGAAATCATTTGGCGATGGAGTGAACGTTGGTGACGCTTTGTTGATTTCAGTTTGTACGCCGACTAAAGAAAATGGGACGTTCCATCTTTTATCCGCACCCCCTCCCCCCCCCCCCCCCACCCCTAAGGATGGCGGGTTTTACTACAAGAGGGTTCGGATTTTTTTTCAAAGGAGCCGCCAAAAAAATCAACCCGTCGGATTTTCTTTTCAAAGGGCTCCGACAAAAATTTAAGGGATCGGATTCCTGCCATTCTTAGCGCGGGGGGGGGGGGGGGGGGGGGGAGGGGGGGAGGGGTGCGGATAAAAAATGGAACGTTTCAATACTAGCTTTAAAAGGTTTTTAGATCTAATCTTGCTCGTTAGTAGTTGAAATGAAATAGAGTTTCCCTGTATATATATCTCACTGTTTTCTCTATATAAGCGAGGAGAGTGATCAAATCTTTGGCTGTTGACATGATCGCGATAATTTCTCGCATTGTATTTCTGTGTAGTGTATTTCTTTGTAACTGCGAGAACTTGTGAGTAAGCTCATTGAAATGAGAGATATCTGCTGCTGGTGACATTTTTTAGAGCAAACTTTATAAATGGACTTTATAATAAAGTGAATGGTTATGTTGACCGACTGAGCTAATTATAGCTTTAACTTGTTTGTTCTTTTGTAGAGTGTGAACTGTACATATGTGTATAGCTGTCAGAGTAATTGCATGTTCTCATAATGCAGGGTTCATGATCAATTCCTACTGTTACCATCCCCCCCCCCCGGGCACACCCCCGGGCATTTGCCAATTTTTCTTCACTTGCCGTTCCTATTCCCCATCCCCGGGCACAAAGATAGAGGCAATTCCCCACCACCGGGCCCGGGACACAAACTGCACCGTTTCACAAGAATACAGAAATATTTATTACGTTTTACAAAATAGACGTGGACTTGTATGGCTCATGCAAAGGTCAGGAAACATCTCTCCCATTGTTCAGATTGTTTTTGTTTCTTGCCCGCGTTTCTTTACGCTCCTCTCTTGCGGTTTTTTCAAATACAGGTTTTATAAACTTGGAAAAATTGCTTTCCTCCAACCAGTCGCTTACAAATTGAAGGGATTCCCCAGCAAAGAAGTCCGCTATCTGGGTCATGTCGGCCGGTGTGGTTCGACGCCAATTTTCGCCCCATAATTCCTTGCGCAACTAGATAATTCAACTATCCCCACCCCCTACCCCCGGGATAAGACTAACTTGCAAAATTCCCCACCCCCGGGCCACAAGGGCTGACTTTGTCCTGGGGGTTACCCGTGGGGGGGATGGTGACAGTAGGAATTGAACCCTGCATAATGACAGTGAGTGTAGTGTCAATTCAGGAAAGGACTGGGCTTTGCCATAAGAATTAATGGGGCAGTGTCACGGGGATTTTGACCTTTTTTGGTCAAAGCTGTGCTTCGGTACCTTTTTTATTTACAAAATAATTCTAGAACACCAAGAAAAAGAAATCAACCAAATTCTTAAAAGAGGAACAAATTATGGTCTGTTCTAGTGCATTTTGGAAACGAAAATGCGAGAAATTGAAAAACTGTTAGCCTAACATGTTTTCAAATTGCGATCCATTCCGACCCAGTTTCTATGGCCAGACACTTATTGACAGTTTTAGTACACTAGGATGGTGATTTATAACAAAATTTGACCATTATTTTTAGTTTTCTGTAAATACAAAAACTTTTTTGGTTTTTGAAATGACATCAAATCCCCGTGACACTGCCCCTTTAAAAGGTGAAAAGATACCTTTATATTTGTACCTGAAAATTATTTTCAGTAACATGGTTTAAAGAGTTGACCATTCAATGACAGGGGTGCAGCCTGAGAATACTCAGCCGAATGATAAATGAATCCAGCCAGCTATATTGAAATCCTGCAGGTGTGTTGAAGATTGTTTGCTGTCTTGGCCAGGTAAATGTCAGCCCGTGATCACTCACTCAGTAGTACTTTTCGATGCAGCCTGCTCTTAGCTACATCCTGCAAAATGCTGTGCAGTCAGGGGCGGATCCAGGAATTTTTGATCAGGGGGGCCCTAAGATTTTTCCCGAAAAATTGTGAAGAGCGATAATTTTTGGACGTAGAATACGGCAGTACTGAGTTATTACTAAAAGGCGCAGAGGAGAGTGTTTGGAGGCCTTCCCGAGAAAAGGTTTGAGATTTTAGGCTCTGAAAAGTGCATTTTGGTGGATCCTGGAGATAGGTTTGCTATCATAAGGGAGCATTCACAGAAACTTGTTGGGGGGGGGGGGGGGGGGGTTCTGATGAGAATGAGGGGGTGTCCGAAAATTTTTAGGTGTCAAAAGGGGGGTCTGAAAAATAAAACACTTGTAAAGGGGGTATTTGAAAATAAAACGGGTACTTGAAAATAAAAATAAGCAACAGACAACTTGCCAACAGTGGACCCTTGATTGTTCGAATAATGTACTATTAAACAAAACTGAAACACTATGACAAACAATAATAATTATTGTTTGTCATAGTATCATTATTATTGATATTAATTCTGTTTTTACAACAATAATATAAGCTGTATTTAACATTTTGTATGCAAAATTATGTATCACGTACATGTACAGTATGTATCATCTTCATGTTTGTCAAAATCAATATTCATTCAATTAAGTTAATAATAGTTAAGTTTATAAAACATTTTAATGTCAAATTAATATATAAACTACAAGATTTTATATAAAAAAGGAAAACAAACTGTCTATCACATAAAACATTACAAAGATCACTGTGTGAATGACCCATGCAGTGGCCGATCCAGACCAGTTTTTAAAGGGGCACTATCATGAGCATCAGTTGAAAAGTCAAAAGCCAAAAAACATATTTATATCAATGGAAACCTAACAATAATGGTCCAGTTTTGTTAAGAATTACTATTACTAGTGTACTGAAGCTATAAAAGGAGTGCTATCATGATTTTTCCATAGGAGCTTTTGATCTTTTTTTGAAAAAGTTGGGCAGACCTTTTCAAAATAATGCCCTTCTATCTTGGAAAAATCACTGAAAACTAATTACGGTTTGCTCTCCCTTCAACAATTCTCTTGATGTTCTAGGGGCATTTCGTGTATGAGCTAAGGTACTTAGTCATAATTATTGCATCGTTTTGGCCAAAAAAGCAGAAAAATTCCCATGATAGTGCCCCTTTAAGGTGGGAGCCCAAAACATTTTCCAGCCCTTCGGGCCTTAAATGAAGATGGAAGCCCCAAAAAATTAACAAAAGAAGAATGGAGAGCGACTGGCTATTCTATTGATCTGTTAAAGAGGTGACAGGTAACTTCAATAGAGTAGATTTATTTTGCAACGTTATTTGTAATGAAATGTTTCGCAAGAAAGAGATTGGGGGAGGGGGGGACCTAAAATTCAAGAGGTGAATGGAGGGGGGGGGGGGGGGGGGGGGTCTTGAGTGAATGTCATGGTTGCCAAAGACGACATGACCGAACAACTCATGGAACAGAAAGAATCTCTTCAGGAAAGCCTGTCATTGAAATTTAATGAATACAATGGTGTAATAGCTGCATACACAGATGTCAAGAAAACCATTGAATGGTTGTTAAGCAAAGAAACACTGGGAAATTAATACTGTACCACTACATTGATGCATTTCCTTGGATGCAGTGGAGTAATTTTTTTAATGGAGAAATGGCCATTAGACTTAAATTAGTTGAGCCCCACAACCTGCTGAGTTCTATTGTCACAGTGTGTTCATGGCTACGGCCAGATGACTATCAGCATGCTAGCAACCTTGGCAAGGAAACCATCAAACAGCTATCTGAACTAAAGACAGTGTACCATCCACTGTCAAGGGAAAATGTTGAAATTGTTGTGCGGGCAGTGGCTGATGGACGTCAGCGTCGATCCATAACAGGAAGTTCGTCAACCAGTTCCACATACCCAATTCCTGAGGCACCAGAGCATCAGAAGCAGCTGGGAGACATGACAATAACCTGCAAACAACCAATATGGACAGTGAGCATGACAGAAACGGCTGATTAGAAGACTTCAAAAATTGGCTTGGAAAGCGAGTTGACAACGCTGAAAACAGGCAATTATTTTAATAATTTTTTATTGCGATACAATATAGCTTTCATTTTTACAACAACAATACCTTGGAGTGCTTGCGCTGTAACTAATTTGATCACTGTGGTGGCATTACTTGTTTTAAAAAAAATTAACAGTGACTAACTGATTTTGTTTTACAAAAAAAATTAATGAAAAATAATTTGACTGTAGACATTGCTTGCTCTCTGCCGACATGTACAAAAAAATGCATTTGCAGTGCTTACATGCCTAAAATAATATTGTATTTCTTGTTTTCAAAATATTTTTCTAAAAAACATAAATACAAAAATAATTAAATATTGCTAAACATTTTATTGTTAAATTTTTTTACAACAAAAATGCATTTTCAGTGCTCATACTGTTCCTACAAAACAGTTACAGAAACCCAAGTTGAATATGTGACATCTATAACTAGTTATAGTTACCACTAAAGTGCCAACGACATAGAGGAGCGAATAATAATTATTGATAGAAAGCTTCAAAATAGATGATCATGAAACATAACGTTCTTAATTATTAAATCTGACCGGCATTACATTGTAAATATTACAGACAACATGAAAGCCCCAGTTTATTTGATGACAAGATAACAAAATTAATACCCCATCCTAAAGTTGCTTAGAAATTGAAGATGTGTCTTCGTTTGCTGAAATTTTTTGTCATTTTAGTTGCATGAAAGTTGAAAGAATTTTAAAATTATTATCGGAGCAAGGAAGCGTTGCGTGACGGGACCAGACTGTCAGATGTTTATTTTTTGTAATGACTCATTCCAAAAAATTAAGATTTACCTTTTATTTTCATAGCTATTTTGATAATTTAACTGTAGATAATTTTAGTCCAAGAATTGCAACTTCATAAATAACTGAAGTATTTTTCTTTCCAAGAGTTTCGTGTATGACAGAACTGAAGACGAATGAATGTTTACATATAAAACAAGCGCGTGTAGTGATGAAGGAATAAATAATAACAACACTGAATGAACCCTGAAAGGGAATCTCTGTAGCCCGCGAGAGCAGACGTAATTCCGGCTCGAGTTTCCCCGCCGAAAACTAAGGATTTTTTGGCTTTGGCTTGTAACGCCGATTAAGCAGATAATAAATGTACTGAACGCAGTGATCAAGGAATATTGTATACACGCTTTGTCTTGTCAGTAATTTTTGATTACGCAACGCTGGCGTTCAAGGACAATTTTTGTGCTATAAAATGTGTACAGTATTCTGTTCGTTTCGTTCGTGTCAATCGACGAAAGAAAGTAGTATAGGAGTTGGGGGTACCAGATCATTTTTGCAAAAATGATCTCATACCATCCCAACTCTTATACTACTGTCCATCTGTTGGATTCAAAAATATGAACTTATTAAATTGAAAAATTAAATGGTCAAATTAAATGGTAAAATCAAATGAAACTATATGTTATTTCAAACAAATGGTGTGTTTATTTCATTGCGTGATTTCCTTTGCGTGACATTCTCGGAAAAGCGGAAGTCAAATTCGGGGATTCCCCGCTAACAAGTCTGAACATGCTTTGATAAACAGGAAATGAGTCATCACTAATAGCTATTGTTTCAGATCACGAGACGGTCGTATGATTTTTTCAACCAATCAGGATAAGGGAAAATTCCCTCATTACGAGTCGTTCAGTTATAAAAGCAATGGCTGAGAGTGAAATTTACCACAGTTATTGTTGGAGACTCCCAATGAACCAAAGCGAAAGAAGCGACCAGCAAATGAAAGAGAATTACATCAGAGGAGAAAGATTGCACTTTGACGTTCCAAATGTACTTCCAGAAGGTGAGGTCTCCTTAGCTGAGTATGAGGATTATATCAAACGTTGTGATGACTGCTTTAAGACTGTTGAAAACTATGTTATTCAAAATGCATTTATGTGCGGAGCATGGCTCAGTCGAGCGTTTGAAAAGTTTCAGGAGGATAAGAGTATGAAGCGAGTTTCTGGCAGCTTCGATGATTGGGTTGATTTGAGATGTAAAGTTAAGAAAACAAGAGCTCGACAACTTAGAATGTTTTACAAGCTTTTTAGTCTCTTTAAAAAAGTGTTAAGATGTAAGTTACCATTTATATGGTTTGTAAATAATGGAAAACAATAATGGAGAATATGTATGTGTAAATTGTGGTCAAGTTGATAGATATGATATGCGGTTAATGAGTATATAGATTTTTATGAGAATATGTACAAATTTAGGTGGAAATCAGTTTATCATCGTAAATATCATATTATATAGAAAATGTATTAAATGATTCATGCCGCAAATATAAGATTCAAATATCGTCTAAAGATAGAGCTAAAATTAATAGTATGTTTAAGAAGATTGAAGGTGTCTTACTTAACGACAAAAGAAAACGGTCAATAAAATTTAACTTCATATTCCGAAAGCTATTTGAATCATTTCAATCTCCTTATCATAAATATTTTAAGCTACCGAAAAGCAACAAAACCCTGATACAATATAATATTATATGGAAAAATATTTGTGAAAAATGCGGTTTGATATATATTAAATCTGAAAAAGTGGATGATGATCCTTTCCAAAAAGTTATGTCATCAATATATTCGAAACAGATAAAGCTGGCTAAAAATACTAACGATATTGATTATAAATATAATAAATTAATGAGTAATTTGTAAATTTTTATGGATAGTGTGACATAACAACACAGCTGTGTCGTGACGTCATGATACAGGCAGAGATTTTACAGATTATTCAGATGTAAATTTATCAGCATATTGCTTTTCGAATTTATCCACGATAGGACACAAGTCAACAATTATCTCATCTAATAATCTCATTTCATTTATGAATTGGTTATGATCAAAATGACTACCTCTAAGACAAGATCTCAGATCCACTAACGTCTTTTGATATGTTGTATAAGCAAATTTACACATTTCAATTTTCGTTGGGTAATTTTTCAATTCAGTAAAGCTCTTAAGCAATAAACCGGATCCAGAAATTGTACCCAAAATAACAGGATTCAAAGTGACACCACCGGCAATAGTCCCTGTAACAACCAGCAAAGCAGATGCCACATTTGCTATTATATTTAATCGTTTAAAATGTTTAAATGCTTTCAAATAACACCACCATTTTTTATGATAAAATGAATACAACGATTTTATCTCATCGATTGTTTCTTTACTAAGTTCTTTATCAATATGATTGAATTGATAAATGTTCTCACTTATTTTTCTTGGCATATATTATTCAATTAGATTAAATGATTCATTATGGTATTCTATATTCGACTATTAACAATATTTCTTCTTCGATCCTCTTGTGCTTCAGTAGATAATTCAATTGCCAAATGCCCAAACGTAAGTTTCAGATCTATATCTATTGTCTGAAGCTGGGTCGTCGAAGGTGATGTGTAATTATTTACGGTTTGAAGAAGGAACCCGTGTCTTATTTTCAATTTAAATCTAGTATATTGAGATGCAAATTTGAAATGCATAGCCTTTATTTGAACAATATGACTGTAATTAGGTATAATTAATTTATCACACCCGTTTAATAAAAAGGTCTTATTGTTGTTCTTTGTGTTTAAGATACCATGAATGAAATGTGTGGATTTTTTATTTGATTACCATTCATATCAATATCAGTTTCCATCACCATTCTATTGTTTTCGAATATGAATGGAGAATCAAAAACATCTGGTGATACATCACTTTGACTTCCTTTAACAGCATAAATTATTAAATGAGCAAGTCCTTGTGCAGCACTTGAAGGTGTACCATTACATCTTAAATCAACATCTATAGCAACTGCAGGAACAATCCCCCATTTACGCATATGAATTATACTTCTTGTATAATTAGAAAATTCCTTAGTTGATTGTTGAGCAATGTTTAAACTTGTTGAAACCATATTCACACTCACATTTGTCATTGACGGTGGGAAAAATTCAATAACAATTGTATATTCTCCTTCATCTAATGAACTCATATTAAAACCTATTCTTGATGAATACTTATTTTGAAGATTTTTACCAAGTTTCAGATTATAAGCTTTTTTGTTGAATGTATGTGGAGAATCTTGAAAATCAGAAATATCAACAATAATAATAGCATGTTCTGAAGTGCTTTCATCTTTAATGGGGTTGTATTTGAATTCAAGCCAAGTCAAGTCCTAAGTTAAACGCACGACAATAGTGGCCAGCGGTACCCCGCATGATCGTAGGGTTGCGGGGTGGTCCGGGGGTTTTGCAGGGCCATTATTGTATTACAGCTCTCCTGTGGATGTCAAGCCATTTCGTGCGTGTTGCCTTTCGTTGTCGGCGCTCGAAGTATTTGCTCCCGGCCCATCCCTCCCTTTAGGTAAGTATACAGGGTGAGTATGTAGTTGTTTCCACTGACTATCAGTGTGACGGTGCCTGGTGGTTGCCGCTCTCAGGGTTGCCATGGTTACCCTACGCGCTCGACTCGTTTTGCATGTGGCTCCACCAACCTTACAGGCACAGCTCATCTATTGTTGATGAGTTTAATTCACCATTAAATAATCAAATACATTTTTTTTATTGTTTGATGAAGTAATATGCGACTCATTAACATATTTTTTCATATCATCTGTTAATTGAACTGTAATTTGTGTATTTAATTTTCGTAATTCTTCACTCACGAAGGCTACATTGGTTGCTGCATCATACTCTTGACTGAGAGGAGTTGCTAGCTTTTTTATTTTGTGATTTTCCATATCTAAATCCGCAAGCATTTTATTTTCACCTAAAACTGAAAGAGAAGTCAAATCAACATACGCCTTATTAGCAGCTTGAAGATTAGTAGAAGGAGTGCTTACATTATTAATGTATTTTGAATTCATATCAAGACTTCCAGTCATTACTCCTCCAGCAATATCTAACTTCTTATCTAGTTCAGATTTATTCACTTTTTCAGCTAAACCATCGATGTAGCTCTTCGTAGCGGCTTCATTATCTTGTGTAGGCTCCTTCAGAAAAGTAATGAGATTACCTCCCATATTGAGATCGCTATCTAATGGTTCAGAAAGATCTATTGAACTAGATTGTGAATCAACGTAACCCTTCGTTGCACCATCAGTATTGTTAATAGGTGCTCCAATATTTACTAATAATTTGTTGTTGTTCATATCAACATCCGTTCTAATTTTACCGATATTACCCCTTGCTCCAGCTAGGAGCAGTTTAACGCTACATAGGTTAGTAGCATCTGTTTCTGCATCACTATCATGAATATTGCTTATAAAATGTCCTTCCATATCAACATCTCCGAGAGCGTCTCTCTTTACATGTAATTTTGTTTTTGATTCAATTGTGTTTTTCATCGTTATATTATTAACAGCGGACAAATCATTATCATCAGTATCAATTAGGTTCAATATCTTTTTTCTATCCATATTAATTTCACCGGGTAAAATAATTTTATTACCCCTCATATCTAAATCTCCAGTCATATGATTTTGACCGTTAAGTAATAAAACATCTGTGAGATTTGGTTTTGTAGATAATCCAACATCTAATAAATGCTTATTTACAGCATCTCTGTTGTCATTTGCTTCTCCACTATTTTTAAGCTGTTTATTTTCTATATCATAATTTCCATTATCATCCAATTTGAATCCATTACCAGGAGGACCTTGATTACCTTTTTGACCCTTTGAATCTGTGTTGGTATTTAAATTAATTGAATGTTGTTCATTAAAAATCCCCATGTATATATTATACGTTATATAATTCCATATAAATTTCTCTTTATTTTTTTCATAGGCTTATCGACGTATAAAAATGAGTATGGTTTTTTGGTAGCGTTAATGTATTTTTCCTTATCAATACCAAGCTCTTGTGATATCAAATTCCTCTCTCTACAACTAGGGAAATCATAGATGGCAAAATGACTGCAATTTAATCTTATCGATTTTGGCGTTCCATAAAACGTCTGTGATAGATAGATAACTGAGCAATTCTTATGCCTTCCTTGAATGAAATAATCAATTAAAGGTTTTTGGGTTTTTTCACATACGTAATCATCAAAAATGATCACTCTTTGTAGGTCTGTATTTAGTAAATTACTGATAGGTATGATATTATCGTTATTACAGACAAGGACGTCATAACCAATATGCTGACTGATTTCATTCATTTTTTCCAGCATATTGTTGTATTTATCTTGCTCCAAGTTCTTAGTATATAAATAGACTTGATCGTAATATATAAGAGGTTTCATTAACATATGAAATAACATGTTTGTTTTACCTGATCCAGAATTACCACATATTAACAATCTAAATGTATCTTTTGGCATATACGAATACAGCTGCTTGAATTTGTTATCCACACAATCATTGGAATCATAATTAGGGATATCCATTATATTAGTACATTATATTAAAAGAGAAGATTTGTATGAATGTTTTTTTCACCACCTTGAGATAAGTTGAGATAAGTTAAGATAAGTTTTAATATAATGTACTAATATATATGGATATGGATATAGAACGATATATAAAACTCATTATTCCTAGAATTGAATCAGGAAAACTGACTAAAATTGTTCGTGATGTTATCAAAGATGATAAAAGATCTAAACAAGATGTTTATGAAGAAAAAAAGAAGAACTTAAACCGATTACTGAGAAATTAGAAAAAGAAATTGACGAGATAACTAAGTTGAGAGAGGAGGCTAAAGAAATGGAAATAGTCCCATATTATCAGCAAGTTCAAAAATTATCATTGCCAGGGCCTGGCGGTGAACAAACAAAAATGGTGTCAGATCTTGACAACGGTTTTACACCAGAAGACTTTGCAATTATACAAAAACATCAATTACCATTACCATCTAAAGTTTTGTTTGATACAATGAAAGATGCAGACGTAGCTAGTAAAATATTTAATAAAGCTGGAGAATTGAATAAAAAATTAGGAGGTGAAAAGGGTAACTTATCTACAACAAAAAAAGTAAGAAAGAATAATAAAGATATAATAGATGGATATACTAAGGAGATTAGAGCTATTAAAAAATATAGGAATCGGATAAGTGTAGTGAAAAAAATATAGGAATCGGATAAGTGTAGTTGAAGATCGAGGGTACAAAAACTTTGAAAGTCGGAAAGGGTATTTATTGAATCTCACTTTATAAACATATTAATATCTATGAAAGGTTTCAAATTCGTTGAGACGTTAAAGGTTACATTTGAAAAACTGTCTGGTGATGAAACAGTGTATAAGACGGCATATTTCAATAGCGTAACACAAACAATTAATAACCACAATGAAATCGTTGAAGATTTACAATTGTCCAAACAACAGATATTAAATAAAATTGCACAGTGGATCTCAGAAGGCTCTGGATGGACTATTAGATCTATTGACAATCATTATATTAATGTGGTTAAGTATAAACCATTGAAAGGATCTAGTTATATACAATTACCATATGAACTCAGAAACTCAGCTAAAGGATTGGTAAATATGAAGAATATTGATAATGAATGTTTTCGATGGTCTCATGTTCGACATTTAAACCCACAAGATAAATATCCTCAACGAATAAAAAAATCTGACAAAGCATTCGTTCAAAATTTAGATTATCAAGACATTGAATTTCCAGTAACTATTAAACAGTTCAACAAAATTGAAAAACAAAACAAGATCAACATTAATGTATTCGGTTATGAAGAAAAACAACCATATCCTATCTACGTATCAAAAGAAAAGTATGAAGATCATATGGATTTATTATTGATTACAGAAAATGAAAATAAACATTATGTACTGATTAAAGACTTTAAGACGGATTCCGCTCAACGTTCGAGCAATAAGTGCAGAAATTAATTACTAAAAAACTACTCATAGCAAGGTAACATTTTGAATACTATTTGAAACATATCACTGTAATTCACTTATCCAAGTGACCCCGCAATTAAATTCTCGAGAAAATTAATGTCAAACCTCGTAAAAAATTATAAAAACGCCCGCCATTTTGTTTTGAACTGACATGAAGCGTCTTTTTAATTAAAATATGTAATGACTTCTCTCGCGGGGTCAGCTTGGGAGCTAATTTATCAATAATTTCTTCTTAACTGTATTCAAAATGTTACCGTGCTATGAGTATTTTTTGGGTAACTTAATTTTTTGCACTTATTGCTCAAACGTTGAGCGGAATCCGTCTTAATAAGTTCATGTACAACCAAACAAAACACAAAGAGAGAAAGCATTTTTGTATGTATTGCTTACAATGTTTTTCAAAAGAAGAAGTACTTAACAATCATAAAGACAATTGTATCACAATCAATGGTAAACAAGCAATAAAAATGCCTGAAAAAGATAATAACATACTAGAATTTAATAATTTCCATAAACAGTTACAAGTACCATTCGTGATATATGCTGATTTCGAAGCTATCACTGAAAAAATACAAGGTTGCCAACCTAATGATGATAAATCATATACTGAAGCTTATCAAAAACATACAGACTGCGGATATGGTTACAAAGTCGTGTGTCGAGGCGAAAATGCTGTTTATAAATTCATGGAAAAAATGCTATATGAAGTGAACTACTGTAAAAAAGTTATGAAAAAATAACTTTAACAAACCATTAAAAATGACTAATGAAGATGAACTGTGCTTTAAAGTGCTACTACGATCAAAAATACACTTCTCCTGTTCTCTTCGGATTTCGAAACTTTAACCACCAAATAGTAAATGTGCCAAATATCAAGTAAAAATTCTCACGGGAAGTCCGATTATTTTAACTCTACTTTCCAACTTCGACTTGCCGCCATTGCTGGATTCAAAAATGTCCGAGCGCGTAAATAAGGATTGGGACGAGAGGACAATGACGTCATCCAATCAACCAATTCGAAACAAATATGGCTTCTTCTGTGTGCGCGAAGGCTGATTTCATGTTGTATTGTATATCGATGAGGTTCTAGAGCTTTCTATAAACGTAGAACGCTTTTTCTTCACACAAGAAGATACATCCAACGTATTGTGTCGACTATGCTAGCAGCAGGAGTCTCAAAAGCCAGAATTTCTTCGCACAACTCTCCTACTCAGTGCTGGTTTAAAGAGCCTCATCACGCTGCTCAAATCGAAGACGAAGATAAGCTTATTACGGATGATATCGTCTGATGACTTATTGATCAGCAGTTTAACTACGGGCCGGGCTGTTGGGTATGTGCTTACGGGACTACGGGAGGTTGTTTTTGTCAGCTGAATGAAACTCCTCAGAATGGACTAAATATTTCAAAGCTTCGCTTGTTTACTTTGTCTGAACTGTAATTATACACATGGTATAAAGTGTTGTCATGTGCTGCTTGTTTGGATATTTGGATTTTAATAGTTACTTCCAACGAACTAGTGCAAGGTAATACTGGGAGATCAAACAAAATTTATAACAATTTGTTTCCTATATTTAACTTAAATAAAATAAAAGCCTAAAGCTAGTTGTGTCTTCAGTGTCAATTAGCTCAAGGTGCATATTTCCTTGGTTTTGATATCATCCATTTTTGAATTGAATTTGTATCTTTGATGCTATGTTATTGTAAACTTTATTGTACTGTAAATTAACAGGGTTCATACAGTCTTAAGAAATGTAGAAAAGTATGGATTTCCTGACTAGCTTTACAGACCTGGAAAAAGTTTGGAAAATGAAGTTTATGTCTGGAAATTTGTCGAAGCTACATTGTGTACAACAAGTTCTGTTATTCAATGAAATCTTTGTCAGGTAGCTGGAATTCCTGTTCTCGGCGTTTGATTGCGTGTGTTAGGCCCAGTTCAGACGCCGTACTTCACATGAGCCGAATCAAATTTGATGAATTAAGTTCATGTGAAGTACGGTGTCTGTATCAATTTGGAATGGCTGATTGAATTCGGATCGGCTCAGCCATTCTTCCCACCTGGCTCAGCCGGGAATTACGGCTGTGGACTGACTTTGATTCAGACGCCAAACTTCACATGAGCCGAAACAAATGCATGAATTATTATAATGTATTTTCAATATAACAACAATTTCCCCCTAAAAATTAAGTTTGGCTGAATTAAGCTCGGCGTCTGAATCAATTCAATCGGTCTAAATTAATTTGGGTCGGCCTAAATTCAAATTCGATATGGCTCATGTGAAGTACGGCATCTGAACTGGACCTCAATCTGCCGAGTCTGTAAAATGAAAACATGGTTTGGAAAAAAGTATGGAAAATATCTCAAATTTTGTTTACAAAAATATGCAGAAACCCTGTAAATACAAAATTGCCCTTGATTAAAACAAGGCTTATATACAGGTAGTTGTCCCCCCCCCAATTATAGTCATTCTAATTTACTCAGCATCATTAGGACACATAGGCTCAATTTGCTCCCTTCTCTCAATTCCTGTCTTCAAGAGCATGCATTTGGTGGGGGAAGGGGATTCATTTTCCCAGGTAGTGGAGCCTAAAAACATGGAAACCAATGCTTAATCAGCAGCAAGAGCTATCGAGAAGTCTGAAATTAGGTTCTTGTACATTTGATATGGAGAAAAACTGGTATATATTCTAGGGTACCATTAGGGCCCAAGCACTTCGGTTAGCAAAGAACTGATTGAGCCTTAAGGGTTTCTGAGGACACTACCTTCACAATCATAGGGGTCACTTAACAAGAACATTTGGATATCACAAAAACAGTGTTAACCTGATAATAACTATCAGGTATTTTAGTTGCTAAAAATTGTTTTATGACACATTGTTATGAAAGTAGTGATGACTAACACTCAATTTTCAAGTAAAACAATATTTATTTTCACTTTTGTAAGATTCAGGTTGGAATATGCACAATATGTGAATTTGGGCATGGATATCTTTTGGAGAAAAAACAATAATAATCACCCCTGGCTATAATTCGAGGAAAAATATTTTTATCAGGTTGCCCCAACAATTCACCTACTCCTGGAGCAGCTAGAGGGAGCAAGCTATAAGGGTACTGCAAGTCCAACACAAAAGTCATAAAAAAATCCTTGGGCAAGAATGATTTTACATGAAATTATGTCAACATTTAAAAACTGCATGGTAAATAATTTCTACAGTTTTCCAGTGCTCATTACAAGTTACTGCACAGTCATAAGTTACTTGGTTGCATATATTATTTTATTTCCCTTATGAGCTGAAAAATATTGTGCTTTGAAACACAATATTGTTGTTTATGTCTGAATTTCTAATGTACTGGTCAAAGGCATATGATTTGGCTGATCAGTATAATGTATTTTCTTGCGAACTGTACACACAAGGGACAAGTAAGGGGAGGGTTAGAAGGTACATGACATTCAGCTGTTGACACGACAGCCATATGCATGCACTGACTGGTTGATTTGATCGATCACGTAATGAAAAGTGCTCCGAGCCAAAAAACCAACAGTCAACTAATTTAGCGAGGAATTTAGCAAAACCTACATTACACATACTTCTACCATACCCCTGGACATGCCTGGAGTTCCCAAGTGTTCTAAAAATTCCTGTTTTCCGTCATCTTCATCTGAAATTAATAGAGCGAAGATTCGTATCTTTGATCTTTGCCTTTGGTCGCTTCTCGTGGTTCCACTAGCGCGCTGCTCGTTTCTTTTTTTAGTGCATAGTAAAGCTCAGAAAAAGGGTCAACATACTTCTTATTTCAATTAAATTCTGGGTCATTTACGGCGAAAGACAACGGGAATACGTTCACCAACATCGGCGCTGTTGTGTTTCTTCCATACGACTGCAACACTTCGCTCGAAGGCAACTTGATTGGATGACGTCACGAACAGACCGCTAATGGCAAAAATCGCGGGCCGCAACGTTTGCGAACTGATCAATGGCGGATGGATTTTACGCGATTTTACTAGATTTTCGCGGGCTGGTTCTCTGCCGTGTTTGTACTTTCTGGTCAGATTTCTAGCGTGTTGTATTTATCATTACCCAAATAATGAAATTGTCTAAAAAAAAACAAGAAAGAAAATACTTAATTTTGATCGTAGTAGCACCTTAAACAAACTAATAAATGTCATATTTGTGATAAAAAATACACGGATAAAGACATACGAGTCAGAGACCATTGTCATATTACTGGAAAATACATGGGATCAGCTCATCAAGAATGCAATTTAAAACTCAAAATTAAACCTGAAGATATTAAAATTCCTGTTATATTTCACAATCTGAGAGGTTATGACAGCCATTTTATAATGCAACAGATTGGTCAAATAGTAAAAAATCATACATACAAAAATAAGAAAGGAGAAGAAAAACAGATGAATATAAATGCAATACCAAATAATATGGAGAAGTATATGGCTTTCATGTTAGGTAATCATCTAACATTTATTGACAGTTTCCAATTCATGAGTCAATCACTTAGTAGTCTAATGAACAACCTACCAACAGAAGCTTTCAAATATACATCACAAATGTTCAAAGACAAAAAAATTTGAGCTTATGAAACAAAAAGGTGTCTACCCTTACGACTATATGGACAGCTTTGAGAAATTTAATAAAACAGAACTACCGACAAAAGAAGATTTTTTTAGCATTATGAATAATGAGCATATTACAGATGAAAATTATAAGCATGCTCAAACTGTGTGGGATACCGTAGAATTCCGATAATAACGGGCCCCCCGAAAATAACGGCTACCCGAAAGTAACGTTAATTTTTTACCTTGCTATTAAACCCCCGAAAGTAACGGCCCCCCCGAAAGTAACGGCACCCCCGATAATAGCGGCCCCTTAAAAAATGACCACTCAAAAAAATATATATATATATTTTGTATTTAATGTAACATTTCAAGAGGTGCGGTATCAAAGTACAGAATCATTTGTGATTTTATTTTAAGCTTAACTGAATCCTGTTTGAAACAGACATACGGGTATAAAAACAGATCAAAGCTGTATGTGTCATCACAGTAATTAGTTGTCATATAATATGAACAATATTTTCGACGTATAGTATACGAACATTTGGGCCTTTTTTGTTACAGTTTACTTTGTTTACATGGATAATGAATAACCAGCATGCAACCTGAATGACCTTTTTTATGTCTGTTATGCGTCCTCTTTGTGTAAAACCAATGCTGAATTACAAACGTTTTTCTAAGCATCCGAAAGTAACGGCTACCCGAAAATAACGGCTACCCGAAAGTAACGGCCCCTTTGGCCTGCTAAATCCGAAAATAACGGGGGCCGTTATTATCGGAATTCTACGGTACTTTTAACTTAAAATCAATGGGTGAATATCATGACTTGTACCTTAAATCTGACATCCTCCTATTAGCTGACGTGTTTGAAAACTTCAGAAAAACATGTTTACAATACTACAAACTAGATCCATGCCATTACTTCACTAGTCCTGGTTTAAGTTGGGATGCTATGTTAAAAATGACTGATATTAAATTAGAGCTTATGGTTGATATTGATATGTTTCAATTTATTGACAAAGGTATGAGAGGTGGTACATCATACATTGCTAATCGATACGGTAAGTCAAATAATAAATACATGAAAACATACGATGAGAATGCGTTAAAAAAGTATATCGTGTATCTAGACGCCAATAATTTATATGGTTGGGCTATGAGCCAGCATCTACCAACTGGTGGATTTAAATGGATGACTGAGAAAAAGATTAATAAGCTAGATCTAGCAAAATACACTGAAGATAGTACAAAGGGATTGATATTAGAAGTTGATTTAGAATATCCTCAAGAATTGCATAATCTTCATAATGATTACCCCCTAGGGCCTGAAAAGGTTAAAGGGGCACTGTCACGGATTCGCATGCGCGAAAACTGCTCACTTCCTGTCGACCATAAATTATTTGGCCGCCATTCCATAATGACGGTTAGTGAAAATATTTGCATGTATTTTGTTTCTAATCACGATTATGTAAAACAGATAAAGTCATAATACTACTGTAACAGCGTGCGCTGTTCGCATACGTATTTCCGAAACATGATTTGCATACAAAATATTTCTGCAACGGCCGTAACGCAACGCACTTTTGACAACCAAGCTTAGATTTATCCATTCGTACAGAAGTTTTCAACGGATAACCGTTGCCGTTGGAACGGCTCAATATTTTTTCTCAACGGATTACCTGGCTTAGCTTCGAACGGGTGAAGATTTTTTTCTGAACGGGTAGCAGCAGCCGTTGGAACGGCTGAAGAATTTTTTCGAACGGGTAGCGGCAGTTATTCGAACATTTTTTTCGAACGGGTAGTAGCAGCCGTTCGGCTTGCTAACCGTTCGGGTAGTGAACGGATTTTAGCCTTTCAAACGGAAAGCCGTGTTGTACGTTTTCGTGTGAGAGGTCACAGCTGAGGTCACATCTGTTTCGATCACTCGTCTCCTCAACAACAAATGTGTCGCGAAGACAGTATCGTATCACCGTATAATTCCTTCGTAACCTGCAACGAATTTCGCTTCAAGCCATATTTTGAAACTGTTATCTTCAAGATAAATGCGTTTATGGGGTTTTGTCCACTCTCTCTTGGCTCTTGTCGGGGTATTTAATATTCTTTTTCGCCCAGAATTACTACGCTTTCCACCGTGCCGCCGCCGCCACTAGTCGACGCCATTTTGGATTTGGCAACTCAAACTTGAAAAAGTTAGCCCAACCTTTTCAAGTTCGACTCGCGAGACTGGCGCATGCGTCCTTGTGACAGTGCCCCTTTAAAGTAACCGAAAATATGTTATCTGGGTATTGTAAAAAAGTTCAGAATAAATACAATATATCAATCGGGCAAGTTCAAAAGTTGATCCCAACCTTATCCAAAAAAAATAAGTATGTACTGCATTATAGAAACCTCCAATTATACACTGATCTTGGTTTGAAAATGACTAAAGTCCATCGAGTACTAGAATTCAATCAGTCTCCATGGTTGAAGCAATACACTGACTTTAATACTCAAAAAAGAACTAATGCCAAAAATACTTTTGAGAAAGACTTCTTTAAACTTATGAATAACAGTGTTTTCGGTAAGACTATGGAAAACATCCGCAAGACGGTACATTCATGAAAATGGTATAACAAGCTACGCTTACGGACATTATAAAATAGAATAAGTCAGAATAATAGGTATTAAAGTATTATAGACTTCCTATGTTTCCGAGAATGTCACGCAAAGGAAATCACGCAATGAAATAACATATAGTTTCATTTGATTTTTCTATTTTTCCATACACATGATATCATAATAAGAGGGGACAACTCCATCGCTTCGCTTGGGATCATATTATGAAATTGAGTGTTGGTGCCATTTGTTTTTCCATTTGATTTTTCCGAGAATTATTTCCATAATATGAGAGTAGTTATATGAGTTTGGTTGGTATCAGATCAATTTTGAAAAATTGGTCTGGTACCCCCAACTCCTATACTACTTAAATATTGCTAAAATTTTTATTGTTAAATTTTTTTTACAACAAAAATGCATTTGCAACTGCTCATACTGTTCCTACAAAACAGTTACAGAAACCCAAGTTGAATATGTGACATCTATAATAAAGCTATCTGCCAAATTCTTTATATATAAAAAAATAACCAGTTTCTTCTAGATTACTTACTTAAAAAATTATAATACTAATTTTATAATTTCAAAATATTTCCTAAATATATTTAAAAAGGCAGCTATTTATTTGTTTACTATCATTTTACAATAGGAGAGAATACGCCAAGAAGCATTTAGGTCAAACTGGCCGTCACAATGCGTCCAAACTAAATCTTGAAGACTTCTATCCAGCCATGATGCATCAGGCTGCAAGGGCAACAGAAACAATAGCTCGGAGAATTGGCCAAGTGACTGATGAACTTGGTTTGAAAAACAAACATAAATGGTTTTTGCAGCTGCAGAAGGTTGCACGCAAAGTTTGTCTGAAAAATTATGATGTCACTTTTGATGAAAGTGGTGTTTTGGCATTTTACGAGAAAGCAGAAGAACTCTTGACTAACTCAGATTTTGGGCCCTTGGTTACCGAAGTATTAGTGTGCTTCTGTAAAGGTTTTAGTGGATTCTGACCACTCCAAAAGAATTGTCAAGGACAGAGTATGATTGCCATGCAAGAGCCCTACTTGGATTTCAGTTCGTTTTAATATTTGGAACCGAGACTGTAACTGCCACTATAAAAGAACTGGTAGCATACACTGGTTTTTATGTGGAGAAGGCTCAAAGAGATGCCGCCTTAGCTGGGCTATCATTAAGCCTACATGTATACAACTTCAACGACGGTATCATGGAGACCAAACATAAGGACGCAAAGCAAGATAATTACATCTACAGTGGGGGAAGAACGGGAGAAACTGGAAAATCTGACTATCAAAAGAGGGTACTTACCCAGCAGTTCTGCCACGAGTGGGCGTCTGTCGAGAACTGAGAGAAGAAAGGCTGTCACTACTCTTCAAACATCAAAGCCATGAAACGAGAAAATACTGAACTACCTATGCATATTAAAAGGAAAAAAGCAGTAAGTATAAAAATTATCCAACTTCAGTCAAGAGTACAAAATTAATAATACGATAAACAAGTACAAATATCCCACAATATTGTATAAAGAGGCTATTCAGCGGAAAGTTGTATAACGCCTGGGAATGTTTAAAGTCAGTTTTTATTTTTTCTTGCCTTTGTTGTTTTTTCCATAGCATGCAGACAGAGAGACTAAGATGACATATAATACGTGCGGATATTTTGCAAGTTATGTACTGCTGTAGGTACTATTTTTTCCGGCGAGGAAAAATGTGAGCACTGAGCAAAATATCAGCTTGTATATTAAACTATTGAATAAAGGATTTATTATTCCACTGCAAAATTTCCCTGCTAAAACCAATACACTACAGTTTCTGCTAATACGCTATTTTGTGCATATGGTGAAATGACGTAATAGTAGAATAATAAAGTGGGTTATTTTGTCGATCTAGTAATTTAGTTGCTATGGAAACAGTAAGTGCACATGCTTCTTCGTCTAAAATAGGTTAGAAAAAATAAATCTCTTATTAGACATATTTTCTTTTGAACAGTACATTCCCTTTCAAGAAACTAAAAAGCTGAAAAAATCAGAGCAAACTCCTGCCACCTCATCACAATCAGCAGTTGGAAGTGAGGTGGACCTTTATGGTAACAATATAACAGAGCAAAGAAAAAAATTGATGGGACCATCATGGATACATGTAGTTTGTGTAAGTAGTGGTTAATACCAATAGACCCTTCCAGTTCCACGGTTTTTTTTGTTCAACTTTTGATATTGTCCAGTTAGTAAAAATCTATCGACACTGCTGGAAAGAGAACCTGGCCTTTAAATTAGTAAATTGGCCAAATTTTAGATTCATCAAAGTCGGAAAACTTTAGACGTTTGCAACAACTTACAGCAAGATTAAAATATATTACGCTTACCTCCATTATATTTTTATTTATTTCAGGTAACAGATGCAAGTGAAGAAGTTGAAAGTAGTGTTTGTGATCCTTTCCCTCGTCCAGTAGATTGTCCTAAGCCACACAAGGAGTCCACTTAGAACGAGATAAGGACAGCGAAATCAGGTTTTCATTCAGCAAGTGCAGTGGAATTAACAATCTTAATCGAAACTTAATCGAAACAGCAACGAAGTTTGCTTCCACAGCAAATCATGGGGCAGCAAATAATTCTGCTCACTTGAACAGTTTCACATCAACTCCGCAAGGTGTAAATGTCAAAAGATTGCACGAGTATCACATGCATGCAGCCGGGCATGTTTGTCATTGAACACCAGAAAGAAAAATCAGCTGTCCTTCGGAAGAAAGTTGTAATTCCATTTACATCCGTCTTAGGATTAGAACTAGATGAGAGCAAAATAACTCTGGATACGTCCGAACAACCACAAACATTTAACAAAAGGAAGGATGAATCTGGAGGAAATTCGACCTGGTCAGAACATTTTGTAAATCCAGCTGGAGGTTTGTCAGTGGCAAGCGAGAAGACTCGAGTAGAAATTCAACTGCAGCAACCAAGTGAAATCTTGTCCTCATTCATCCATTCAGATATACATCTTAAAAAAGAGGTTAACGGGGTAATTCGAGAAACTTACGCGAAATCAAGAGCCAGATGCATTCTTCCCAGTCGCCAGAGACGCGACGACAGTTCGCGCTGCACAGCTCGCCGTCTTGGAACTGCTGAAACAACCAGAAGGAACTAGCGACGTAATCTGGCTAATAATAATGTTCGACGGGATCCAGCAACAATTTAAGAAATCTTTGAGACACAGAATATCCGGTGTTCCAGTTGGTCTTCTCGGGAAGGAAGAATACGGACCTTCAGATTGGGGTACGAGTACGAGAACGAGTACGAGTTCGACTTTCTACTTTCAAAACAATATTGTTCCCAGAGCCCTCGCTCTGCCCTGTGACTGACCAGTAGAAGTGTAGGTTCTGGCCGGAGATTGGCGTGACACGTGATGATCTTGAGGATGAGAAATAGGTTTAAAAGGTGTTTCGATACAGTTTTTCGGGAACCATACCTAATGTTTTCAATCAGCTTTTTATCAGACTTGCCTCAGTCGGATCGATGTGAAATTTACACCAATTATTAGTCTTGGATTGAAGTTTGCTATGATGTACTTTTCAGTGAAATCGATATTGCTATGGCAACGATAAACACAAAACCTCGAAATCAGTTAAACGTAAATGTTGCGCGATCCAGATTTCACCTGGAAAAGCAAATACCAACATCTTAAACTATGGTGTATGGCAAACAAAATATACGAGAATGAAAACATTCTGTATGTTTGATTTCGAATAAATTGCAAAAACATTTCAAATCTTACTTTTTGCATAATAATAGTAAATGGACCGAGAGATACATACTGTTTCGATGAAATCACTTCGGAATTAGCCAAAATGTGTCTTGAACTAATATTTTGACGTCATAAAATTGTTGTTGGTTTTCTATTTCGCGATGCCGAGAACGAATTTTTTCCCTAAAGTCACTCGCATTATATTTTTCGGGTAATTTTTTATTTTGAGCGCTTTTGCAAAAATCCTAAAAACGGTTCGATAGATTTTTTTAGAACTTTTCCCTCGTATGGTTGATAATTAACAATTATTCGCCGAAGGCGAAGTGAATATTGGGGAATATTCCCCGAGACGAAGTCGAGGGGAATATTCACCAATATTCACGAGCTTGAGGCGAATAATTGTTTTATAATATACAAATTGCAGGGAAAATGTCGAATTTCTCCGAAGAAACTGGAAAAATACGAAAATATTCCGCCATTTTATCCCCGAGACAAAAACATTTGAACTTCGCGGCATTTCCAAATAAGGTAGAGAGGGTATAATGTCTCTGAGACCATGAGTAGGGAACCAATCACATTGCTTGAAAATGCATTATCCCATGGTTAGTATATTATAATGTAAATGATTGTATGCCAAAGTTTCATTAGCATTGATTTACTGGAACACTTAAATTTAGGCCCCGTCCACACTACGCCGGATAAATTTGAAAACGCAACTTTATTGTTACGGTTAGGCCTACCGTCCACACTAATCCGGATAAATTGTCCACCGAAAACGGAACTTTTCGAAAACGCTCTTCAAAGTGGATAAATTTGAAAACGCCGGCTTTGCGTTTTAGTGTGGACGGAAAATATTTTGAAAACGGAACTTTTAGAAAACGCTGACGTCACGATAATCGTGTGATTTCTCTGCCCGAGTCTTCCTCGAACATAAATCCAAAATGGCGGCCGATGTTGCTTTCGTTAATATCGTCACTGAGTGCTTGTTTAGTGTTGAACATCGCGCTCTTTAGTATGTATTCAATAATTCAACGTAGAAGGAACAATTTGCGTTTATTGCTGTTATCCAAGAAACCACAACGTGCTGAACGAAGATACAAACCGTACAAGAAACGAAGGTTTTGGACAAGACCCGGCAGAACAAGCGCATGGTGGGACAACTTCGTACAACAAGTTGTCATACCTGAAGAATGGCGAGGAAACTTCAGGATGTCCAGAAGATCCCTTTTATCGAGGGCTCAATTAGGCCCTTATCATGCGCATGCTCAAGAGTGCATTCAAGCGTTTCTGCCGCCGGTGATCGTTGTAGTGTGGACGGAAAACATTTTATCCGTTTTCCAGTGTGGACGGAAAACTTTTGTTGCGTTTTCAAAGTAAAAGTTGCGTTTTCAAATTTATCCGGCATAGTGTGGACGGGGCCTTAATGATGAAGATGGCGTATGAAACGACGGAAAGTTTGCGTTACAAATTCATGGTTCAGGCACGTTTAGCTAATGTATTCAAATCAATGCGTACTGCATTTCTTCCTGATTAATTTTATTGTAATAAATCGTTCTGCTGTTGATTTCTGTATTTTCTTTTTGTTATAATCCCGTGCAAATCACGGGGGAATACCGTACGCATTAACTTGAATATATTAGCACAACTTGTCAACGGTGAATTTGTAACGCAAAGAAATGAAAAAAGAAAAAAGAAAATGGAAAAGAAATGGAGGGTCCTGGTAGTCTTCTCGGTTATAGAGCTTTGCATCAGGAATCTGGTATATGATATGATGTCTGAAGTCAACCCAAGTGGACTTGAAGCAAGAGGAGGTGTCGGACAACCTAAAAGGCCTCGCAGAACGAATGCATTTACATCGAATGTAAGTTTATATCCTCAGATTATTATTTAGTTTAGTTTAGTTTAGTTTAGACCGCAAGAAAGATGGTTTAACGGCTATGTACTTATTTAGGACAGACATTTATACCCTACAGGGCTTGAAAGTCGAAATATAAATGGTGGGTGAACTAAATTTGGGTCGGTGAGTCGGTAATATCTCGTGAGTGACGATCAAGCCGCAAGAGTGAGCCATCTCACGATCGTGGTTTCCAATTATTGCCATTATGCAAAACAAACACCGAAACCATCTTTCTTGCGGTCTAAACTAAACTAAACTAAATAATAATCTGAGGATATAAACTTACATTCGATGTAAATGCATTCGTTCTGCGAGGCCTTTTAGGTTGTCCGACACCTCCTCTTGCTTCAAGTCCACTTGGGTTGACTTCAGACATCATATACCAGATTCCTGGGCACGTTTAAACCGTGAACTTCACGTACCTTTTTATGCAAAGCTCTATAACCGAGAAGACTACCAGGACCCTCCATTTCTTTTCCGACTGCGACTCGCAAATCGTCTACATCCACGCTATAATCAGTAAACGTAATACCGAAATACTGGAGTCTACGAGAGAGAATCCGAATACTCCACGCATACATAGGGAATTTCAGTTTAACAAAATCTAAAATCTTCTGTTGTCTCAAATTCTGTTTCACGTACTCCAGTAAATCGGTCTTCAAATCCAAATCGTCTTTCCAGTCGATGTTTCTAATTCTCGACGCCATTATTGTGTTTCCCGCGCTGTGATTATCTCTGGAAGTGCATCGTGGGATATCTCAGCCGAAATGCATTGTGGTCTATGGCGTCCATGGGCCTATGGCGTCACTGGGCCACGCGCATATTTTCATTTTTTTTTTTTTGCTATGGCGTCAATGGGCCACACGAAGTTTTTCTTTTTTTTTCGAAAATTAAAAAAAAATAGAAAATAATAAAAATTAAAAAAAATTTAAAATAAGAAATAAAATAAAAAATAAAATAAATAACAATAAATTTGAAATAAGAAATAAAAATTAAAAATAAATAAATAAATAAATAAATAAAAATGAAAAAATAAAAAAATGAAAAATAAATAAAAGTAAGTAAAAATTAAAAAAAAAGGAAAAAAAAATTTATTTTGTACAAAAGAAAATAATAAATCGAGAAAAAAGGCAAATTTATTCCAAAAATGCTATGGCGTTAATGGGCCACCATACATCTCTGACTTTTAGCATTGGAAATGATCGGATTGGTTCATCCCGTATCGCGTCACCTCGATTAACCAATGAGAATGCAAGAGCCCAGTCCTTCTGGGATGGATAAGGTGTATAAAAAGAATTGCATTCGTCATTATCGATTATTTTAATGGTGGAAGGACATGGTGAATTTTTGCCGTTTATTTTATTATAATTTGTTTTGGGACATAGGAGGATCGAAAGAGGCTCTGCTCGCAGGGTATTTAGGAACAAGAAGGATCATGAGAAGGTAAGCTTTTTTAAAATCTTTTGAAGGTTCGCCATCTTTGATTTGACATCTCGCACATGCAAGTAGTCGAAAACGACAAGGTCGTAGTCATTTCATGGTTTAGGGACCGACTACGTTCCTCCCTCCCTGCTTGCACATGAATTAAGGAAGTTGGACCTGTCCAAGTGGAATTTGGCAGACTGACACAATTGCGAATGTGATTGGAGACAACATGCTGCCTTACACATATCAGATGAGATGGGATGTGACGTGTGGGAAAATGGTAAGACCGGTCCCGGACTAAGTGTCCGGTGGGTAATTTCCCACAAAACAACTCGTCTCCTGCGTTCACTCAGCAACACGTTGCTGGGGCCGGGGCTCTTGCCGGTTTCGCGGTTCACCGTCTTCACTGATAAGGCGGTGAGTCTGAGTTTACGATCAACTCTAGTCACAGACACAAGTGCATCAGTCTGTTACCTTCCAATCTTGCTTGCCAATCAATCAAATCTGTCAATCCGTAAGACGCTAGTTGTCCGAGCTCGGAAAATCGGCCAGGGAGAGAGACCGGCCATCATCGAGTCTTTGGAGTTTGACCACTCGGTAACAAATGTAACTTTTCAAAATGTTTGGAAAATATTCTTTATATCAAAACACCAATGCAGTCCAATCTCTTTTTTATTTCTTTCACGTTACGCTTTTAACATCCAAGAATTGCATTATTTTCTAATCGACGACACCAAACGTTATTTTCCTTTTTAACTACAATTCGCAATTTTAAAACTTAAACCACCCAAGTAAAATTAATAAAATATAAAAAACGTTTGAATATTCTCTGACTGGAAACATTCGATCGTCCATTGAATATAATCAACTTGACCAGCACAAAACTGTTTGCCAGGAAAACAAGCCACATCGCTTGATTTTTGATAACTTAAAATACACTATACTAAAGCCAATCTGCCAACTGAAAACAACCAACATGATCTACAGTTTCCAAAAATTTAAATGGATTTTTAATGTTGGTTTTTTTATTAAGGAAATCCCCCTACCATCCCTCGTAAATAAATATAAAGACTCTAACAAGTTTTTTTTATTAGTTAATATATATAAACTTTATTTAGAAAAACGTTTACAATATTTTTTTACAATTAAGTTCTGATTTAAAAAAGTCATTCAATCACTTTTTGCTGAATCTACAACAGATTCTGCTCTAAGTATTTTATGAGAATGAAGGGGATGGGGACGATAATTATCAACCACTACATCAGCACCAAAAAACCGAGACCGATATATTTCTTCTATCATTGTTCGTTCAAATTCACCTATTTTGGCTTTGAAAATCTTTTCTATATAATCAGTAGAAAAGTCATTGTTTCCACCTGTTCTAGTCTTCTCTTGTAAAGCATTAACCTTTTTTTTCAATTTTTGTTCATCCTCTTTATGTTTGTTAGTTATTTCATCTAAGATAACTTTGAAAGAAAATTCGGTATCACAAGCTTCCTGTTTTAATGTCGATATTTTATTCTCATATTCCCGCGACTTTTTGTCCATTTCAGATTGATTTTTCTGTTCAACAAATTCCAACCCTTTACGCGATACATCCTGGCACGAACTATCAACATTTTCCGTTTTATGTTTCATTTCTTCAACTTCGTTCATCAACTTGACAATTTTTTCTTTCAACCTTGCATTTTCCATAATTTGATCTTTCAATGTATTTTTATGATGCTCCTTTTTAAATGTTTCTTGCCTTAATTTTAGGGCAAGCTCATTATTTAAATTAATCAAAGAATGAATTGATCCATCTACGGTGTCGACAAACGATTCCAACAAATTAAATTTTTCCTCAATTCCTTCTGGAAATTCCGAAAGGCTTTCATTTGCACTATTTACAAAACCTCTCACCTTACAACACCAAGTATACCAGGATTTAAAAGAATCTTTTGTCTCACGCAAACCAGATTTCACACAAGTTACATATTGTATAAAATGTGTAAAAGTTCTCGTTTCTATAGTTTGAAAATTAGGATTATTTCTCAAAAAAGCTTCCCAAGATCCCGAAATGTCACCTAATTTCTCTTGTACATTCTCGGAAGTTATTGGTTCCATTAGCTGATGGGCCATGATGCTCTGGTCTGTTCAAGTTAGAATTAATGGCTTGAGCTGCCTTAGCCGCTCCTTTATAGTAAATCAGCTAGTTACATTTGGGAAATGCTGTAACGAAAATCCTTTCTTCACCCCTAATTTTTAAAACTAGTCTTAAGGTATTAGTTGTTGCTCCACGGGTAATTTTATTATTTACTAATGAATATTCGAAACCTAAATTTTGTTCTCTAACAATATAATTAAATTGATATCTACCTTCTTGTGGATTTGACGTTGTGTTTATGAATTGTCTAAGCGCTCTATGTATTAGTTCAATTATTCTTTGGTTTGTAAAATGTTCCAAAAATACTGACTTGTTTAGAGCTATTGCGTTTCTTTTGAAGTTGTAGCTGTGGTGTTCTGTTTTAGATATATGGAAGCTGTTCTGAAGATGCGGGATGATTTCATGTTGGTTGGAGAACATCATATGATTTTTCTGTATATGGTCTATCTTAGTTTTCGGAAGTTATTGGTTCCATTAGCTGATGGGCCATGATGCTCTGGTCTGTTCAAGTTAGAATTAATGGCTTGAGCTGCCTTAGCCGCTCCTTTATAGTAAATCAGCTACGATACAACAGATAAAAATAACAAATGTCGTAAATTTTGAAGAAAGGCGGGTAAAACCTTCTGGTAGATCAGCTTTGGGAGAGAGGAATCTAAATCAGAGTAGTCGTTTTATGTACAAATGTATAAAGGCGACAAATTTTAGAGATTATCTGGACGTTTATAATGCTTGTTCTGATGTAATTGTTACCTCTGTCGATTTCGAAACCATCACGTCGTATGGCCAAGTTTTTAATTTAACAAGAATGAAATCAAATTTGAAAAATGGACCTGGTAGTAATAAATTTCTGTTTAGAAAATCTACCAAAGTTTTTTATATAGTAAGTCAAAACGGTGGTCTTGGAATGATTAAACAAATTATCAATACACACAACACCGTTACAAAAGAATATCATAAATTTTTTGTACTAACTCATCCAGAATGGTATACTCGATCTTTGTATACAATTTCACAAATTACTAATTTTGAAAAGAATTTCCCGGATAAAATGTACGGTTATAGATACGGAGGATATCTTTTTGGTTTGAATGAATAAGACATAAGAACCGTCTGGCCCACGGAAAGTGAGATGAAAGCATTAGGATGGTGGGGAATGACAAGAAGACCTACAAATCCATTTTTCGCACCGTTTGAAATAGTCTCTGTAAATAATTATACAGTTAAACCAGAATTTCTACATCCGAAAATTTATGGAGAAAATGTAGTGGGATCTTATTGTAAACCATTTTACATTGCCGAAACGCACCTACCAACCACCGCTGGACTTCCAACTACAACAGAACTGACTACTTCAACAACAAAACAACCGACAACCATTCCACTTCCTGCGTGGCATTGTCAAGGTTATAAAAATGTCCATTTTTCATGGGTATTTTCCAATTATTTGGTTGTTATAAAAACCGAAGGCGATTTTAATTTTGATATGGAAGTCTCCATAAATCAAAAAGCTTCTGGAACTAATGGAAAATGGAGTTGGTTTATTGTACGTTTTATACCAGAAACATTTTATAAAAGTCTTTTACATTTTTATCACAACAATGAAGCAACGTTATTTATTCATAAAAGTTTTAATTTGACAACCAATGCACATAGACCATCACAGGCTTATTTTACCAAACTGGGTTTTGACGAAAAATGGACTGAATTACAAAAATCTGACATCATCTTTTCCAACGGTACAGAGAATCCAAATCTGAAAACAATCGATTGGAGTTATAAAGAATTTAATTCGGAAATAAATTATATTAGTAATCTTACCAAAAAAGTGGATTTTATAATAGCCAATAAAATCTCGCGAGAATGTAAGATTACCACCCACGCAGAGAAAGAAACCGTCACAGACACCTATATCGACATACAAGAAAAAAATGATGCAACGATGTTTTGCACAAAATAAGTGCCTTGAGCTTCGTAATCGTCAACGTAAAAAGTACCGTATGTTTCAAGTTTTAATCTAAGTATATAATATGTGCCAGCAATTTTTGGATTGTGTCTCCATACCACGCGGTCAGTTTTCACATCCAAACGGATATGGTTGCATTCGGTCAAGGGATGATATTTTCCTGCATTTAAACTATTATAATCCGTGTAATATCCTGTAGCGATACTTTTTAATTTCAAAGTTTGTTGATTCCACACACATTTTATCGTGAATGTATCATTTTGTCCAAAAGTCGTGTTTCCTTTGGAATAACAACTAAATTCTACTTTTGGATATCTGATCCAAGCGCGAAGATAAGTTTTTGGTTTTACGATTGAATTGACACACCCTAAAAAAACCAACAGTATAAATATTCCGCTTTTTGACATTGTTAATTTAAATCGTTTTACAATCTTTAATCGTTTCGAGACTTTTGTAAATCTGTAAATTTTAACCAAGTTTTAATAAATTTCAAATATCTAAAAGAGTCTTCTGTATAAAACGTAAATTCGTTGATGCTATACGCTAGCTGGTACAACATGAAATGTATAATCGTTAGAATCTCAACCAATTTATACCCTTTAAACATCTCATCCATGCTCCATTTCACTTTTCTTAAATCAAATTTTAAAGGCGTTGCATAAGCTTTGTACAAAAATTTGGGTAAAACCGGAATAAAAGGATTTTTGTTTCCTATGAAAACGTTAAAAAATTGGGTGTTACAATCCTTACTTATGGCAATTATTTGATGCAAAAGATTATTCCAGAGATGGTTTGCCGTGACAAATTCCAACACTTGCGTTAAACAAATATCGCTTTTCAATTTTGTTTTCAAATTTTCGTATTGTATCTTGAACAAATCACAATAATCACACAATATACCCATCTGGTTTTGTACCCAAATTTCCTCGACCATGTTGTCGCATTTTAAATTTGCTTCGACACCTATAATCTTAAAAAAGTTATACTTCATTCTCAATGTTAAATAATGATTGTTATAAAGATAAATTTCTTTTTCGCCCGTCATTATACAATTCTCGTTAATTTTTGGTCTCTCGCACATATAATGCGGAACACTCAATGGTTTCGAAACCACATTTCTAACCGTATATTTAAATCCCAGCAAAATCATATGATTATCACAAATTGTAAACGAAAATAAATATGGTAGATCTTTCCATTTTAAATAATCGAAAGAAACCACCAGGTGAGGGATGAAGGGGCAAAAATATTGCTTGACAACGACAGACATACTCACAGTAGCGGGCAAAGGATGCTTTTATTTCAAAATTCAAATTACCATACAATATATAAGGTTAAAAAGGAGAAAATTAATCTACTTTAGTTAGTTTATGAATAATGTCGTTGGTGTATTTCTCGCGAAATTCGTCCATACAAAGTTTTTCTGCGTTATTTTCTTCAAAGGCTTTTGAAACTTCCTTCTCGAACAATTCGCCAATCTGAACTCGGCTTTCGCACCACAAAGGTCGTGTAGGAGTTTCTGCTTCTACACCAATTTCCTTCTTAAGTTTAGGAATAAAATACTCGTCATTTTCAAACACCTTGGAAGCGCTTCTATAATATACGGGATCTAAACCCACAGTCAAAAATGGAAGTTGGCCGTAAGAATCGATTTTTATCTTAAAACTTTCAGTTACCTCGGTAAAGAGAGAAAGCCAATCTTCCCAAAAAAACAAATTATCATCCAACTTTTTTCTATAATCCTTAATTTTGGTCTCCAATTCTTCTAATTGTATGACATATTTATTATCGCTCAAAGCACTCAATTTATCATTCTGTTTCATGTCCTTGTAAAATTTCAAAAGTACTTCAACATTCTCCTTTTCCAACATGACTCGCTTATCTAGAATTTTTGGAAGTGTAAAATCTATATCCCAAGCGCTATAAACGTCAGAAAGTGCTGACCGAATTTTAGTGTTTAAAAAGTACTTTTTTTCATTACCCAATTTCTGCTTCTACTTCCATTTTATCTGGAACTTTTTCGGTATCATTATTTTCACCATCAATTTTTAAAACAGTAAAATCTCCGTCCTCAACAAGATCATCATCATCTACAATATCTCTAATTCGTTTTCTTTTTCTATTTTTTTTTTTGTTTCTTTTTTTTAGCATCACAATTTTCACTATCTTCATTATAAGGAGTGGTAGTTTTTAAAACGGCCATAAGGTCTTCTTTAGCAAGAAATTCTGATATATTTTCTGTGTTCGACATAGCTGTTGTCGTTGTTGTTATTCAGGGTTGAGTGGTTTACGAGCCTCAGGGTATCCCTTTTTATGTCTTTCCCGTATGTACGATGGTAAAAAGGGCGGATATTCTGGAACACCTTTGTCTTTTACAGTTGTTAAAAAATGTATAAAATTTACTCTAACCTGGCGTAATTCGGGAAAGGCTTGGATTATTGATGGGTACAATGATGGAGAAGAAGGTATATAAGAATTACAAACAGAACTATAAATTTCAGCAGCTTCTGGATGTTTGTTAATTTCATAAAGTCTACTATAAATTGACAATAAATTTTCACGCATATATTTATCCCAATTTTCCATGAATTGTGGAATATTTTTATGAACAGGAGTAAATTTTGTAATTCCTAAATATTCTCTAGCTTCTTCCCAATGAGTTTTTATAATTTTGTAATCTTTATTGTCTTTTTTGATCCCTTTTTTAAACATCTCATAAGCATTAAATAAAATTCTATCTCGTTCTGATGCCTTCTCTTTTTTGTTTCACCAACAATATTTCCATCCTTAAATTATGATATTATTTATGAAATTTTTGCAATTGTCGTATTGTCAATTGTCAATTGTACGTGACCCAAAGAACAGTATAAATACCCTCTCTGTAGGCCACTCTACAGTCAGTTGTTCGCAGCTAACACAAGAAACAGAGCTCTATACCAAGATGAGTTTCACAGCTTATGAATTGGATCTGTTTGCAAATGTTGACTTTGAAGATGGCGAACTTCTTGGAAGTGACTCTGAAAATGAAGATTTAAAAAAAGATGCACCGAGGTCCCATGTGGTGGTACCCGGAAATCCTCAACTGCCCCCAGCACAAGTACAGCCGCCAACACAACCTCAAGGAAAATCAATTCCGCCGCAGGTATCAAAGTTTCCAATGAAACAAAGTGCAAGGTACAATCCTTACGTCCGACCAGCCCAAAACTTCATCAGCAGGCCAACCTTCAAGTTTAGAAATTATAACGACTTGAAGGTTCAGAAGATTGATGTTCCCGTTGGGCCACTTGCTGGAAGAATAAAGAGATTTTTCCTTGCATTTGTCGATGCCATGAATAACCGAAAGATGAGAGGCACGGATGCAAGAAGTCTGACAAAAACCATCAACGGCGCGTGGGAAGATATGGCAATTAAAAAATTCGAGGAAGCATCTTCCCTGAAAGATACCATGTACAACATTGTTTTCAACCGGGTTGGAATCAATGTGTTTATCCACAACTTTAACCCAGAAACCAATTATATCGAAGAACTGAAAGACTGGGTAGAGAAAAACATTTCGTTGCCGCTGAAAAACCTGGAGAAGCTTTACAACCTGGACAAGAAGTATCGTAGAGACATTGATGAGAATTTAAGTGCAATTAAGAATTCCAGGGAATTGAAAGCCTATTTGATTGCCGAATTGAGGAAAATGGAGGGGTCTTCCTCTTTCAATGAAATTGAAACCCAGAGTTTTTGGGAGGTTGTCACTTCTAGCTCTATTCATCGTAAAGTTGAAGTGACCAACAAAATGAGGGATTTTTACCAAAATGCTCTCGGCAAAAGTTTGGAGGAGGAAAATGCTGCCACGAAAATTTTGAACATCCAATGGGGGGCTATGCAGCGTTTTCCCGAATGGGACTTTTTCGCCCTTAACCAAATTGCCTTGAAAAATCGCGTGGATGCAGAAAGGGAAATTTATGCCGACATGGAAAGCCCCGTTTTGAAGGAAAATTGGGATTCTTTTGAGGACCGGGTTTTTTTCTGTGAGTCTACCGATAAAAAAGCCAGTGCAGCTTTTGTCACCGATATGGCAATTGAATACAATAGTATCATTTCATCTCTGATGCACAACGACAAAGATTTTAATTTTATTCGAAGGTATGGGGAGCATGCTCGGCAAATGTTGGGCCTTCACAGGTTTAACGAAAACTGTAAAAGGAAAGGCTTTCGATTGAGTCGATTGGCTAGCCTTTTTGAAAATGACCCATCGAGGAATATGAACATTTGGTTTAATGAAGTTAAGTGAACATTGTAAATGAACTTTTTAATATTATCAACGAACATTACATTGAATGTCTTAAATATATATACATATATATATTGATGAGACTTTTTTTTTACTGTATAATACAACTTTTTTATTATAATAAAGAGTGTAATAGTTAGAGTTATTGTTTTTTAAATAAAGATGTTAACAAACTTTGTGAGGTTTTTATTTGTTTTCTGGGGGGGATATCTTTTTCTTCGATAAATTTACGTTTATGAATTTTTACTTGTCCTTCGTCTTTGCTTTTTATTAGGCTGAGTTTTTTTAATTTAACTTTTAAATCTTCTATTTCCGTGAGAACTTCGCTTCTTTTGTATAAAATATCACATTCTTGGTTTGAACAAGAAGTTCTTAAATATTTTTCTGGTTGACATTTTAAACAAATATCCTGCGCTTTTTCTTTAAAATTCAATTTTTCTATTAATTCTCTTTTACATTCATTTTCAATGCTTGGTTTGAAATTTTCTTTTATACATGTGGTACATAAAATATTGTTTTTACCAACCAACACGCCATTACAATTATCACAACGATCTTGAAATTTTAGTAGATTTTTTAAAGCATTGGACGATTGTGGCTCTTCTTTTGTACTGCTAAACGTTTGAAAAGTATAATTGTCTGATTGTTCATCTTCATCTTCTTCTTGTATATTTTCATCGTCGTCGTCGTCGTCATCGTCACCCCCACCACGTGTTTTATAACTAAATTTGGGATAAATTTTTTGTTGCACTTCTTCTTCAAAAGGTTTCGGTTTTCCTTTATCTTTATGAAATCGACATTTTGGGTTATTGAATAAAAATTCGTATAATTTTTTTTCTTTCAATTTAGTGTCTTTGACATCTTTTATGTCGATAAAATCTTGTAAAATTGGCAACATTAGACGTAAAACGGACTTTATAAAATATCCTCTATAATATTTTTTTGAAATTTTTTCTTCATTGGTTAACACTTTTAAAGGTAATTCACTTTGTTCGTGAATCTTAGAGCCAGATTCTCTTTCTACTATTATGTATTGAACTCGGGAACCTACCGCAAAACCGGAACCAGGACATTTCTTTTCCATTCTCAAATGAAGTGAATGATGGGGTTGGGGAACCTCGTATTTTGATTTTAAAGTTTTACTTACGATAAATTCTGAAATAGATAATTTACTCATATTGAGGTCGAACATTTTTTTTCGGACAATATCTATAGTCTTTACACAGGCTTGTTTTGCCGCTAACTTTTGAAATTCGTGAAGCGATAGTTTCTTTAATTCTTCATCACTCATGTCCACCGGTTTTACAAAGTCTTTTTCGTGATTTTCATAATTCAAAACCATTTCTAAAATCTCTTTCATGACGGATTTTACAAAAGGAGGTGCGTCTCGTCTAACCACTTCTATTCCTTTTATAAGTTGTTTGGGTCCCTTTTCTGTTTCTATTATTCCGGCGTAACGTTTCTTTCCAAAAATTATTAAAATACGCATAATTTTTTCCAATTCAATTTCCGACGGTTTCACTAGACGAGCATTTACTTCGTCTTGTAATTTATTACAAATTTCTAACGCTTTGTCATAAGTGTCGACATTCAATTTGATAAAAACAGAATCTGTATCTCCTGCAATTACTTGACCATATTTATTACCCAAGTCTTTTACCAAAAGTGTAATTCCACGTCCGTAACTCGTTACAGAAGAAGCAATTCCCTTTAAACAGAGTTTTGAAGTACTAGCTCCAGTATACCCGTAGAGAGAATTGGCTAAAATTTTACACGTTAATTGAAAAGAATTCCAATTGTCCCTTTCCACACCCGTTGAATTTTGCATTTTTCTTTTAGCATCTTCGCGATTATTTAATAACATTTGAGCTATTGGTGGTAATATTCCTTTGGGTTCCTTTAAAAAGTAATGGCCATCTGGACTTTTGTTGTATTCACTCGGGTCAAAATTTTGCAAATCTGTCGGTCTTAAAAACGTTGTAAGACAGATATTGTACTTTATGAGTATAGAAGGATACATTGCTTTAAAATCTAAAACACCCGTATAAGCATAATGATAACCTTCTATCACGTCTACAACGTAAGCTCCCTGATATTTTCCATTGTCTTTAGGTACATAATCTGGTATTAAATAATATTCTGCCTCTCTCTGTAAATAGGAAAATAACAACGTTTCTAGTTTGATACTCTGACCCCGAATGAGAACGTCTCTCAATACGCACCCCGAAATTCGCGAAAACATCCATTTATTCGTTATTGTTTTAAAATATTCTGCTAATTTAAAAGGTAAAAGGGCATCTTGAACACAATATTCGGCAATGAGTTTTCTCTTTTTTGGACCTCCATTTTGTAAATCTCGTAACAAACTTATCTTCAAATCGACTTTTCGATTGTTTAAAAATACGTTTGAAACAGAATTTAATTTATAAGATTGTAAATTATGTTCTCTCTTTATCACTTCCATCATATCTAAAGAAACTACACCTGGAATATAAACGTCCTCGCGAAACGTTTCGTTAAAGGCATTACTCACAAACGAAAATTTTTCTGCCTTGGATAAATGATTTCGAATTCTAGAAAAAAATGGAAATGTTATCATGTTTAAAGTTTGGGCGCGTTTAAAAACGTACGGCGTATCGAAAGCGTCTCCGTTATACGAAATTAAAACGTCCGGCGTAAAAATGACGAACAATTTTCGAAAATCGTACAATAATTGCCTTTCGGATTTATAGCACAAAACGGTTATTCCTTCGATGGGTTCACACAATCCTGCAGTCATGATTATTTTTTCTTGTTTCAAATTCTCATCTTGAAGAATAATACCAATTTGAATTATTGGTTCTGTTTCTGGTTTGGGCATTTGTCCTTCTGGGCCAGGTAAACATTCAATATCCCAGGACATATAACGAAGGTTGATGGACGAAATATCGTCTTCCATTATTTCAATGTCGCAATTAGTTTCATTCCAGTAAACAAATAATTCTATTTGACAAGTACTTATACACCTGTTTTGTTGTACAAAACCAAATTTGTTTAATTTTATCCATTTACACGGTTGTAAACCAGTTGTAGTCACAAATTGTGTGGTGAATTTAATTCTACCTTCAAACGTTTGTTCGTGTAATTTTTTAAATTCATTAAACAGTATCTTTTTTATAAAACTGCTGGCCAAAGTGATTTTATAAAAATCAGATATTTCAGACTGGTATTTATATACAGTTTTCTTTTTTAATACCTCGACATTTAAAATGGGTTGTGTCATATTTATCCCTTTTTCTAATTTTATTAAGAGAGATTCACAATAGTTACGAAATCCTAAACAATTCGGTTCCATACCTTTTCTACATTTCACATAAAAATATGGGTCCATTCCTAAAACTCTCACGGCAATCGTATAACCATCGCGCGTTATACCCAATAGAGTGGCCATTTGAAAAGGTTGTTCGTCGCAATCGTTGACTTTTGAAAATTTTTCCAAAATGTCCACATATTGAAATTCTATTGGTTCATCTTTTAATTCGACCACTTTTCTTCTATACTTTTCAAAATCGCTGTTGTTTTGATATTGTAACGTTGAACTTTCTTCATTATATTTAAGAGTGCCTGTCGGGTTAGCCATTTGATAACTTACACGTACAGATAGAGAAGCAGACTAAACCATGTCGACCTTTCAACGAGACTTTATCACAAAACGAAAGAATCAAGATGAAACACAAGCTGGGAATTCAAAAAGTCAACCCAAAAAACCTAAATTTGTAAAAAAGGTACCTGCGGATCATAAATCTCCCGATGTAGTTTTGAATGCGGTTTTTCCAGATGCCATTATTTTTAAAAATATTTTACAATTTTTGAAAGGAGCAAATATATTGAGCGCTAATTTTGATTTTAGTAAATATGGAGTCATATTAAGAGCATTGGATGCGAGTAACGTGACTTTTGTCGATATGGTAATACCAAAAGATTTTTTTGATTATTATTTTTTAAAGGACGAAGAATTGACTTTGGGTTTAGATATTGAATCTTTTTTAAATAATTTATCGGTATCTCCCAACACTTCTTTTCGATTAATTTACGACCAAAAAAAGGATTTATTGAAATTAATTTTTAGTGAAGACAAGGATGGTTCTGTAACAAAAGTGCAGTTACCCCTGATGAACATTTCTTGTGATAACGCATTGGAAATAAAAGATGAAGGAAAAGTAACCGTCGAGATTTCTAGTAGTTTATTTTTAAAACAAATAACAAATTTAGGTAGTAACAAATGCGATAAAATTGGTATCAAAGTGACACCGGATAGTCTTTTTATGCATACTGGGTTTGAAGCTACAGAGATTAAGAGAGATATTATAAAAGCAAATAAACCCGATGAAGAAAATGAATGTTGTTTTATAGAATTTAAAGATGGTGGTGAACTATACAAAGGTTTATTTTCGCCAAAATATCTAATGCATTTAAAAAGTTGTAATTCATTGACAAAAACATGTTACTTAATTTTTGGGATAGGGAATGATTCTGGACCATTAAATGTGACATTGTTATTTCCAGATGATGTAAAAACGGTTGAAAACAGGATACAGATAAAATATTTTGTAGCTCCCAAAGTGTGTGAGGATAATGAAGAATATAACGACATGGATGAGTTTTAATAAAGATGACAGACAATTATCGTAATAATGGTATACTTTATTTTGTGTACATGTTCATTACATTGTAAGGGCATATATCCATCGGTTGATGTACAATATCACTTAAACCAACTTTTGCTTGTTCTGATTGAACCTTGTATAACAATGCCTTTTCTTCCACGTCTTCATTATCGAAAAATGTAAAAAATCCTTGCTTGGAAACAATAAAGTTATTTTCTATTTCATTCTCGATGTTTAACCAAAAATCTTCAAACACTCTTTCTTCTTGCAATGCATCACAAGCATCTGAAAATTCTTCGCATATGTCGTCTTCAGGAAATTTTTGCTGGATTTGAGATTTTATCTTATAATATTTATTAAAAAAAGGTATCTCAAATTCCCGATTATTACAAAGCATTCGTTTCACCGCTAATTTATTAAAAGTAATTTTTTGTTGCTTTAAACTTCTATCACCCGCAAGCATCACTTTTGGTTTTGATATTACATTGATAATGTCTCTAAAAATCACGGTACCATTACTACAAAGTAATTCGTTCCAATACTTAAACAAATGAAATACTTCAAAATATCTCAACTTCCAATAATTATAAAAAGATACAAACAATGCTGAATTTGAATTATTTACAGGGTCATCTATTCGCTTATAATGTGTTCCTTCTACATAAAAATACCATTCACCTTCAATTTCACGCGCTAAATAAATTCCTCCATCCCTACATTCAAATGTAAAACTTTTTAAATCTTCTTGCAGAATGTTTATATAACAAAACTCTAAAAGATTATTCAAAAGAATTTTCTTTTCAGATAATAATTCTTCCTTTTTTCCCTCCATCAAAAAATCTAATAATTTGGAATTTGGAATTTCCCCAGGGCCTTCTCTCCTTTTTTTTCAAGATGGCGTCTGATGGAGCGAAGACCCTGGCAAAGGCTGGGTCACGTGGTACAAATACTCCAAGATACTCAACCTCGTTCCCAGTGCTATCCGCGTGGCGCCCCCGACAAATAATTATTTGTCGGGGGCGCCACGCGGATAGCACTGTGATAGCACAGTGTTTCTCCAGGCAGTGAGGTTTCTTGCCCAGCGTTAATAATAATTAACGAGGCTCCAGCGTTGTGCGTGGAGAGCTTTGGATCGATAGTTTCTCGCGTTCATTTGTTCCCAAAGGGGTTTTGCCCTTTCCTACAGCGGTCGTTCGTTTGGTTTCGTCGCTTGTTTTTGAGTTTTCGACTTATGCCTGGTCGACAAACGCTAAACAGCCTCTCGGCCGGATATTTGGATTCTTACGACATGGCAGCCGAAAATCCACCTTCGTCTGGGGACTCAATAACTTCCGACACGTCCACCCTTACCAAGGCAGCACCGTCCACCTTTACCGTTTCCAGCGAAACTCTGTCGCAAGCATTTACACAAGCGTTGGGGCAGTCGCTGCCTCAGATTTAGCGGCCTTCCAGGCGAACGGAACGGCGAGCGTGGCGAATCCTCTTGGGGGCGGGGCGCACAATACTTCGACTGTGGCGACTTGCGCTCCTACAATCCCATCCATCCCATCCACGGCTATAGGTAATGTAATGGCGCCTCCATTCCTGTCCACTTATTGCACGATTGGCAATCCAATTACATCTGCAGTTGCCCAGCCGCCCATCGTCCAACATTCTGCGCCATCAGCGTTCGTGTCTCCCGCTTGGCCGGTCCCCAACAACTCGATCGTGGCGCCTACGATCGGCAAGGCCTTCGTTGTTGGCCCAGGTTATGCGCCAATACCTGGCAAGCTGGTTGCCAAGATAACCAGTGGCGTATTTATGGAGCTGGCCGACCTCCTGGCGGAGAATTTACGGGCGCAAGACACGGAGCCCCACACTTACTTGGATGGCAAATTAGTTGTCGCCCCCTCAAAAAAACGCGTGGTCGAAATCACCAACATCCTCACCTGGATTCAGGCCTTCTCCATTTATGCTTGGATCTTCTGCACTTCACATCCAACTCGCTGGCAGGATCTGACCCAATACAAATTGTTGATTCTGCAGACAGCTCAGCAGTTTCCGGGGCTTGCTTGGCTGAACTACGATACTGCCTTCAGAAAAGACGCAGCAGCATCTGGCTTGGCAGATTGGTCAAGGATGAACCTGGATTTGTGGTTTCAGTCCTCAGCAGCAGATAGGACTGCTTAACGTTGCCTTCGGGATTTGGCGTTCTGGGGCTCTGGCTTCCCCCAGTCATGAGCCCCTCTGATCTCCGAGCTTTAGCGCCATAGCTCGGAGGTCCCTTCGGCGTGGCGTGGGGGCTCATGGCTGGGTTGCGGGGTCGTGCTAGCCATGGGGGCGTTATTCAATCTAGGGGCTGGCTGCCAAAAGTGGAAGCCCCTGGATATCCCAGGCACCCAACCTCCATAAGCGATACAGTTGTTAACAGGGTTTTCAGTAAATGAGTGGGCTTTTGTTTGGGCCCCCAAAAAGTGGTCGTTATAACGGGGTGGTCGTATGGCAGGCTTCCACTGTACCAGACCATGTTCAACCCTTCTTTAGACTAGACACCAAAGATCCCTATCCTATCCCAGACTCGCTATTTCCAGAAACTTGATGAGAAATGCACCAAACTACAGTACTGTGTATTCAAAAAATATATATCTAAAGTTTTTTTTTACTATTGCTTTATTCACTCAACACTTACAAAATAGAAAGGGAAAAAAACAACAACAACAGCAGCAAAACAAAAAAAACTAAACTTACATTACAGCACTTGCATGTCCTGAAGAGAACCCTGAGAGGTTGAAAGTTCTTGACAGCCAGCGAACTTTTTAATGCTCCAAACTGTTGTAAAAAATATATAAATCTAGAAGAACATAAAAAATATGTCATTTCACTAATTACATACATGTAGCTTTACTTTACTATATTACATCGCTTTACATTACATTGTCTTGCGTGACTTACATAATTTTTGTTTATTAACATACTTGTTTATATTATATTACATTGAGTTACATCGCACTTGATAAGTAGAGTCACTGATAAGGAATTTAACCTGACAAAATAAAATTACATAAGGAAAATAATAATAACAATATTAATAATAAACAATAATAGCCGAGTTATAGCGGCTTATAGTTGTTAAAATTTTGAAAAATATTTACATAGTTTGAATTGCATTCATTTTCCTAGGTATACCTTGTACGATTTGTGGTTCATCAGGAAAATGAAAATGATGTTGATAGCATCGGCCCGTCTTGTGCCTCCTCCTTAAAGAGGGCCTCTCCATTACCAAATCGCAATGAAAGTCAAATGCCTAAGGCACATGAAGTATTTGCTGAAACACAATTTCCAGCATCTGTGTCAGTCTCTGAGCTCATGCAAGCAGGCAAACTTGTAAGACCCAAAGCAAAACAGAAGGCAACTCTTTTATTGGAGAAGTTTGATGTTAAAACCGGGGAATGGAATACAGAAACAACACTGCAAATGTTAATTGATGCAGAAAAGTTCTCCTCAGGTGGCTTTAGAGATGCATATGAAGGAAGAAGCCTCAGCCCTAATGACAACCAAAAATGGGTAATTAAAAAATACAATACCAAGGCCAAAGATACTATTGTGACAACGATGAAAACCACAGCTGAAGACCATACAAGAAAGCAGGTGCAAATGCACTCTGTTGCAAGACAGCTGACCAAACAATTTAGCTCAAAAGTACCCACTCAATTTGGCCAGAGCTTTCATTACAATCGTGTATTCTACACACAGTTTGAGGATGAACCTGTTACAATTGAAGAATTTGTTCCAGGAACCTTCATTAAATACATCAATAACAATGGAGAATTATGCAGTCTTCCAGAGCAATGCACTGCTGAATTTCAGGAGCTGTGTTTAAAGGCACATTGTTTGGTTCACTCCACTTACGAGTCCACAAACCACAAGCTCATGTTGCTGGACATTCAGGGTTCTGGATACCAATTGTATGATCCAGAAATTGCCACAACAGAACTATTTTGTGAAAATAAATCAGAAATTTATTTTTGTTGTGGAAATTTGTCAACAATTGCCATAGGGGAATTTTCAAAGAAACATAAATGTAATATGTATTGTGAAATGTTGGAATTGCCAGAAATGCCACAAAGTCAGTTTACGTAAACAACATTCCTGGGGGACTCCTTTCCTTCTAAAGTACACAGGGATACTCATGAAACCACTTAGGGTTCAATTTTTATGTCCATAGTTGTGTTTTAAAATTGGTGTAAGGGAAAAATCATGCCATGTTAGCAAGATTCTGATTCATTTTAGGTGTCCTTTAAAATTTCTGACAATCATCCCTGCCTGAATATATTTTTATTTCAGTTAGGAAAGGTGCATGTTCAACAGTTTAAGATAAGTTATCTAGTGCATCAGTTTTGTTTGGATCAATACATAATATTGTTAAGATATCTAGTGCATTAGTGTTATTAGGAACCAGATGCCATTGATTAGAAATGTTTGAACATTTTTAAAACACTCGGTAACAAATTATGAATACATGTATATTTCACATCAGGAAAGTTCCATGTTACGCATCATTGTTATTTGTGATTCATTAGGTTTGTTTCAGTTTGGAGATTGGTCGAGAATGCATCCGAGAGACAATGGTGCGCTGTTTGAAATAATATTATTCGCATAACAGTTCAGCGGCCTGTTCAACTACTGTTATTGGCCAGCAATTACATAATTAAACAAGAAAAATGAACTGTCTTCTAGTTTATTTGACCTCTGAATTTTTGAAAAATGAAAAACAAGTTAATTTTAGTGTGCCTTCTTGGCAGAAGAGAATTGCTAGTTTCTCGTCGTAGTGTGAATTCGAGACGAGTCTAACTACTTGTCAATTTCACTTTGAAGCTGATGCGCGGTTACCTTTCCTTATTTCTAAGACGAGTTATCCGTCACAGACGGGAAACTCATCTTAGAAATCCGTCTAAAGCGACGGAAAAGTATGAAATCAGACGAGTTACCTGTCTAAAATTATAACCGTCCCGTTTTCACGCTAGGATGGGAAACTCGTCTGAGACGGATAACCCGTCTCAGACGAGTTTCCCGTCTCTAGTGTGAAAACGGCCATTGTCCGATGACCGACTGTTATTTGCAGCCCCATACATTGGATCCTGCAAAGTAGTGTTTAGCAATATATGGTTCCAGAAAATGTCCATACCCACCCAACAGGGGTAATATTATTAGAAATTAGGATGTAAAGGGGTTTCAAAAGCCAAAAGCTTAACTGACATTTCCAGGGGGGGTCAAACCAGAAATCCCTAAATGGGGAAAGCATTGGATAATTTCTGGAACAGCACAATGCAAGTTTAGTGTTGAACATTAAAATGCGCCTTTAAGAAAAGGTAGGTATCAGCAGCATCCCTGGGTTTGACACTGTCCACTTCTGGTATGATTCTCTCGCATTCTTCTCTTACTTCAGGTGGTAAATAATCGTTTCCTTCCTCCAGAACACCTGATATTTCAGCAGCTTCACGAAGAGACTCTTCAGACACTGGCCAACCTGAAAAAAAAATGTACTATTGTGAACTCTTTTACTCTCTATAATGGAAACTTCTTTATGATGGACACAGAGTTGACTTTGGTAGTGTGCATGAAATGTTGTGATCTTTTAAACACAACTGATATTTGACGCCTTCAAAAGAAAAACTATTTGCTGCCAACCACTATACGCACTCATAGGCATTCACTTACTACAAATTAAAAGGACTGACCCCTATTAATTATCCACTAACCTATGCACCACTGTTTACATTGTATATTATGTTAACAAAAGTAATTAAAATTTCATACCGCAATCTTCAGCTCCATAGTTCTCAGGGAAGTTGTAAACATGGTTTGGACCCCCCTTAGGAAGCTGAGCATCTTTTTGCTTCCTAATCCTATGGGAATTCCAAACCGTTTCCCTGAAAATGTCCATTTCCTTCTGAATGACAGGAATAAACACAAAGGCCAACAGGTTCCTATTACATAAAAAACTAGGTTAAGATTATTTTAATTTTATCAGTTATTCCTCTTTTGTATTCCATTGAAAATACAAAAAATCTATGTGCAAAAAGGATTATAACAGTTGTGCCATTCATTACCTGTCAGTTTGATCATTTGGGTCAAAACGGCCTTGCTCTAACAGAACCCTCAGCTGTCTTTTGAAATACTTTTCCATCCGGCTATGCAGTTCATGCCACCACCTCTCAATCTATATGTATTTAAAATAATATAAAGGCTAAAATGAACTTCTGAATAGTCAATTTATAATGGTAATTATATAGCGCATTTTCTATAATATTCAAATGCGCTTTACAATTCAACTCAGGGGTGAGATCGGACGTCAGCTTGTAAACTAAAGGCACCTGTGGCAGCCGCTATCAGTCCATTCATGATCTCACCCCACCCACCCAGCCCATGAATACATGTGAATAGGCCAGACCACAACACCGGGGACTACGTCCCCTACTCTTTTCGAACAGTGATGTGGGTTCTTTAACGTCCCCTACTATTTAGTAGCAATTTATGGTCAATTTTAATTTTTTTTGAGAGGAAATACAGTCAACTCTTGCCTCGCGACCACTTCTCGTAAGCAACCACCCCTCCCCTCAAGGATTTGTGCACTAATTCGCAGACGGACATTACCGGCGGTCAAGTCCGTCTGCGACGCAGGCTAGAGGTGGTAAGGATCGGAGCTCCCTGAAGGTTGAAAAAAAAATGACCCAGCCCTTGATTGATCGTGTGGTTGACGTGTTTGTTTGATCATGATGCAACATAGGGCCAACTGCCTCCACCACCATCGGGCGGAGAGATTGTCCTCGCTCCTCCCTGTTGCTGACCTGTCCAATCGTACTAAAGCTTTCTTTTAGTCCTCGAAAGTAGTAAAGGAGTTATGTTACCGATGACACGTTTCAAAAAGAATTACGCTAGAGCTTTTTACGTTCTTCGTTCTTCTTCATGTCTCAATCTTACCGAGTTTTAACCATCCTTGTTCCTTTTTAACTCGTGAATGCATAGCAGTGAACGGGTTACAGCATTTCATGGAAAATGCACTTGGTCGGTCGGTCGATGAGCAGTTGGAACTTTCACCACGCTAGTAGTTATAATTATGCATTGAAATGAATAAGTGATCATCGCAGTTATGAATGCAATTTTCGCAATTGTAATATAAGCCAGAAACAAATCATGTGGAGGACGGAGGGCCAGCTAATTCTATGCATTTTTGTCATCAATATCATTCACGAGTGGCCTCATAGGAGTCTGATTTGGTTTATTAATCACCTATTTTTACATTGGTAAACTATTATATTAAGATTTCTTCCATTTCAAGATGATCAGATTTACATACATACAGGGATCTTGTCTATCAATTTTTCAACACAACAAATATTCATTAGAAAGAGCCAGCTTTCTCAGAAAGAGAAAACTTGTTTCCTAAAAACAAGTTTGCGAGTGTCTCTGGTCAGAGCTACAAAGCATCATTTCACGTTCTTTGCAAGTGGTGTGTACTGAAAAGCACAAAAATAGTCAAAAGAGTTCAAGAAAATGTTTATCACCTTTTCAAGTTAAGGTGGCTGGTAACTGTTTACAGGCCTTGTGCTTTGATTGATCGCTTCTGCCATCGTATATCAGTTGATGGTAAAATAATGGTATCAAACGAATGCCCAATTATTGGTGAACAAGTTATTATCATCTGCTCGACATAAAAGGTTACCATAGCGACAGTATAACCTGTATAAACCACCCTTAATTTTAGCTTTAAGTGCTTATAACTCAAAAACGAGCACGGTGACCCCCATTTTTTATTTTTGAAAAATGATCAGCTCCATAAGGTACAACTTTTTGCAAAGTTTAAAAAATTCAATTGGGTAGGTTCAGAGCCTAAAATTAAGGTTGGTTTATACGGATTATACTGTTGCTATGGTAACCTTTAATGTCAAGTGGATGATTATAACTTGTTCACCAATAATTGGGCATTCATTTGATACCATTATTTTAACATCAACATTATAGGATGGCAGTAGCGATCAATCAAAGCACAAGGCCTGTAAACAGTTTTCAGCCACCTTAAAAGAACCTAAGAAGAAGAATAAGCCGAGCCAGTGATCAGATTCAAGGTTGTTAAACAAGAAGTTCCGGTATAAAGTTGTCAACCACCAAGGCATAAACAGCTGACAATAAACCTGCTCCTTTTCTACGACTGCCTTTTGTTACCTGTTTGTTACTGACATATTTTGCCTTTTCGTGACATTTTGAAGCATGTTTAGTTTACAAGACGCTTGACATCACAACGTGTCATTTCTGGCATAAGTGAAACCTCGATCCCAGGCTCTCTCTCCTTTTCCTCCCTTGTCATTGAGCCTGGGATCGAGGTTGGCATAAGTGCAAGAGTACAAATTTGCATTTCACACCCGAAAAGTGTACAATGTACTGTAGGTGTCATATCACTTTTATAGCGGAACTTCTTGTTTAAATAAAATGGTGTATTTATTACTGAGAGATTTTGAAAGCATCGCGTTTGTTTTTCCCATTTTCCCCATGAACAGCAAAAATCCCACTCGATCTGCTGTTTGTACGTGAAAGTGAGTAGTTTTGCATTGTTAACATGTGAATTATTTTCCATTTTTCTAATCAGTTTATTTAATGATTCAAGGAGAAATAAGGCCATCCCCATAAAATGATTTTGTTTCCCATTGCCCTCTCTTGTGAAAGTGGGTCGGTCAGTCGGTCGGTAAAAAAAAAGAAAAGAAAAGCCGAGAAACGAAATATTGACAAATTATACATAAATAATTCCAAGCGAGCCTTGCCGTTATATCTTCCCCGTGACCACCATTTTGCAACGAGCCAATATCACTCTTAAAGGGACACTATCATGAGTAGCGCATGCGCGATTTTCCGCTCTCACTCTCGGATCGGCTACGCTGTTATTGTGCGCCATGATGGATTTGTCGGTAAGTGAAAATAATGTGCATGATGTTTGCATCTCATCATCATTATGTAAATCAGAGCCTGCAAAATGGAGTTCTTCTCGTTTAGGAAACCTCTTCACAATTATGTAAGTGCAAAAGTTTGTACCTTTGAAGGATAGCAAATCGCTGTCACTGCAACTATCGTAACCTGCCAAGTGTTTGGCCTGAATCCACGATTGAAAGACGGTATTCTCTAAAGATATTCTTTTTTGAGCTCTTTCCCACTCTCTCTTCCTCTCGCTAATAGTTGTAAACATCCTCCTACGGCCGGAATTTTCTCTACGACCGCCACGGATGCCTCCACTTGTCGACGCCATTTTGAATTTCGCAAGTGAGATTTGAAAAGGTCTACCAGACTTTTTTCAAACTTGAGATCGAAAGCTTGCGCATGCGTAACTCGTGATAGTGATCCTTTAAAAGTGTTCGAAGATGTCATCACTGGGCTGATTTAAATGTCAGAGTGACTTTAAGATGTAAACCAAGCACATTAAACTTGGAAACTTTTTTTTTGAAAAAATTGGGTCGGTCGGGCGATGGGAAACAAAGCATTTTATGGGGATCGCCTAAACAGAATTAATGAAAGCTGACGTTTGCCATAGAATGTGACGCGTAATTTTCCTATTGTGTCAGCAGAACAAGTCCACGTTACATTTTATTGAGTGTTTCCTGTAAAGTTCTTCTTCAACTTAATGCCATTGAAAGAAGTCTGTATTAAATGCTTGGCGTTTCAATGCCTGTATCGCATTCAAAATGGCCGATCCTATGTCTGCTGTCCTGCAAACGAGGCACGCATAATTTAAAAGCGCGCGAAATAAATGGCATACATTATTATTTCCTGCATTTCTGATTAGCCATTGAGAATCTAAAACACTTTGCGTACTTCTGGAGTATTTCAAAAATGAGGTATATGTAGTTATTACACACACGCACGCACGCACGCACGCACGCACACACACACACACACATACATACATACATACATACTTTATTGAAGCTCCCTAAGTGGGTTTTTCAGCATCAAATACAAATTTAAATTAGTTAAGAATATAAATACAATAATATAGTAATTACAATAAATATATTATAAAAAATATGTTAAAATATGTTATTCCCTCGACTGTTGAAATAAAAGAATATCTATCCCATCCACCCCTCTGTCCTTTCCGGCAACAGAAAATACATTGTTAGATGTGAACGGACAGCGATGCCAAGTCCTGTCATTTCTGAGTGACATTGTGCTATTGTAGTGATTGATTGACAAGTGCAGGTTGCAGCTTAGCTATCCTTGGCCTGCGTACAATTTCCTGCAACAAACAAATAGTAAGCAGTTACAATAACGTGTGTCACTGTAGTACTAAGGTTATATAAGTCATGCTTTATTTAGGATATCGAGGCAAAATAAAGTCAACACAGATGACAGGTAGACTTCACTGCGGACACAGTGGCAAAATGAGTGCGCGTGCGCCAACCTGCTCACTCATTTCCATACAAACATAATGGCGGCAATTCAAAATTCCCGGAATTTGTTTTCATTTCGCGTGGATAAGGCCGTCACGGAACAGATAAGGTTTTTACCTTGAAAACAATTCCGAGAGAGACTCTTCTTTCACATATCTTTTTTAGCAAACTAATTATCTTTTCCACAATAGTGAATTTATCGCTCGAAGTCGAGCGATCGTAAGTGAAACATGAACTCTTTGAGCTATGTTTTCGTGTTTCACTTACGATCGCTCGACTTCGAGCGATAAATTCACTATTGTGGAAAAGATAATTAGTTTGCTAAAAAAGATATGTGAAAGAAGAGTCTCTCTCGGAATTGTTTTCAAGGTAAAAACCTTATCTGTTCCGTGACGGCCTTATCCACGCGAAATGAAAACAAATTCCAGGAATTTTGAATTGCCGCCATTATGTTTGTATGGAAATGAGTGAGCAGGTTGGCGCACGCGCACTCATTTTGCCGCTGTGTCTTCACTGCGGTCAAACGCTCGAGCATGCGCAAAGGCATAAATTCTGGTCGTCCGCGCACTAATTTCCCGCACAAAATTTTGAAGGAAAACCATTGCAACAACCCGAAATCGAAACCTTGATAGTAATTTGCGAAAGGAAACAAAAGTAGGTAAAAGGAAAAGTTCAGTCTTGTCAAACACAAAGTTCAGTATATATCGAGCATTCTGTTGATCTACCATTTTTTTTGGACGTTTACCAAAAAAGTTAGACATGTTTAAAACATGGTGTAATGTTGAGGTTTGTCGGCGTAGCTTATTTTGTTTGACCGCGGTGGACAGGTAGACACACATTACAAAACTAGGGTGGGGGGGGGGGGGGTGTGTTAAGGGGGGGTAGGTCTTGGAAAATTTAGCTTAAGGTATTAGTATACCTTATTTTTCAGATAAAGGGCATATATGATTTTAAATTGATTTCTTTACATTTCTGCAAGGTGAGAGTTGACACGTTCTTGTCATTGCTAATCACGTGAGTAAAGCTGAACGTAGTTTGTTCACAACTTTTTAGCCGTTTCGTTTCAGTTCTTCGGTTCGCCTGATATTAAAACTATTACACTGCCGGCTCAATCTTGAGGAATATCGTCTGATTTTAGCCAACTCAGCCTGATGGCCTTGTCGGCTAAGTTAAGTATCAGGTGATATTCCACGCAATTTCACAGGACAATAATTGTGACGTACGTTTTTTTACACTGAAGATTGTATAAACCATTATCAGATAAACGTTGCCTCCATACTCTTACCTCAGAGTTCATTTCTTTCCTAAAAACTTGAGATCAACCAGTGGAATAACAGATGGCCTGCGTATACAACAACATTTAATACCAGTTACCAATATAATCAATGCAGAGTAAAATTCCAGGGACAAGCAAGTTAACATTGTAACTGTTCCATTTGTTTTTTTAGCGTGCACTAACCCGGCCCGAAAGTGGGAGTGGCATTGAGGAAGTGCAATACTATGCGTTTACTCCCGCAATCAGATAAGTATCGGCAATACATTAATAATAATAATAATATTCATATTTATAATGCGCTAATTCCATGTAAATATGATCAAAAGCGCATTACAATATTAAAAAATAAAAATACAATCTGAGTAAAAACTAAAAACTAAAATGCTGGATCATTAAAAGCTAATTAAAGTTAATCTTCATACATAAATATGTAAGAACTAAAACATCACAAATTAAAAGCAAGCCTAAAAAATGATATATTCCAAGGGCTTGGCATGAACATTTTTAATATTAAGTGATGTCCCAACCATATGGGAAGAAACGCAAGCCAAAAATGCACGATTCCCCTTCCGTTTGCGGGTCCTCCCCAGGAAAATCCAATGACTAGTGTCCATAACGAGACTTATGAGCACAACAGGGACATCAAAATACTGCATGAAGAGACGGTCGTCACTATTGGAATGATACCACCCACCTGCCATGGGCACATTGGAAAGGTAACTGACACTTGGACAGACACTTGATTAGTTCCTGACACTCGTTTATACCAAGAGGCTCTCCAAACTTCACAGCGCCTACACAACAAAATTAATGACATGTAAGGTTCAAAAAGGATTCCCACTATTGGTAGTCTCCTTCTCAACTGTTATTTGGGTCGTCATGCAATGCTTCTCTCCACTAGTAACTTGAGGAAAAGCATTGCGTGACGACGTTGGGTGATGACCCATGCAAATAACGGCTGCGAAGGAGACTGCACTAAATGGTTACATTGTAATTTTCAAGTTGATAAACCTAAGGGCCACTTCCAAAGGGCGGTTCTTGGGTTTAAAGTGATGGGGAAGTGAGGTTGATTACACTGGCATTACATCAAGGAGATTACTGTTCAAACTGCACACTCACACAAAGAGAAGAGAAAAAGTTTATAAGACCACCCCCATAAAATGTTTTGTTTCCATCGCCCTCTTTCTCGTGAATGTGGGTCGGTCGGTCAGTCGGTAAAAAAAAATTAAAAAAAAGCAGAGAAACGAAATATTGACAAATTATACATATTAAATAATTCCAAGTGAGCATTGATTATATCTTCCCTGTGACCACCATTTTGCAATGAGCCGATATCACTCTGAAAAGTGTTCAAAGACATCATTACTGGGCTGATTTTAGATGTCAGAGTGACCTTAAGATGTGAACAAAGCATATTAAACTTGGAAACACCCGAGAAAATGGCGTAGGCAATGAAGCAGAAACTCTTTTTTTTTTTTACTTTTTGAAAAATTGGGTCAGTCGGGCGATTGGAAACAAAGCATTAATTTTTATGGGGATGGACTAACGAGACAGGTGTAAGTGATTTCCATACCGTGGCATGCTAGTGAGCTGATCACTTGGGAGATGACCTTGGGAATAACTGCTGACACTCCACATGTGGTTGAAACATGCTGTTAGGAAATTTAAGATGTTGTCATGTGCTACTGTATGAATATTATAATTTAATATCATGATATATCATTTTAATAAATGCTTACTCATTTCTAATCACTAATTAACCACATCACTTCTATTTTTAGAAAGCACTTACTTCAAGATGCTCTCTGATCAGCGCCTAATCAGAAAATAAAATGTTGGTTACAACACTGTACCCAACCAACACACAAGACGTCTTATCAATAAGAAGGGGGAAAGAAATCCACTTAACAATAATAATGTCAGACTTTAGCCATCACGTCATATTGTCTTCAAAGAAACTACACTACAGTAACTGCATCCTAAATCAGAAAAAAATATTCTGGCACTTTTATCCATGTAGAGATCCAGAGTGTTGTTTCAAGGAGGCACTACTGTAACTTCAGGAGAGTCTGTGGGAGATGCTGTGGCCTAATGGCCCGCCTAATGGTTAACGCACTGGACTCCAGACAAAGCGGACCAGGTTCAAGGCCAGGCCGAGGTCACCCAGGAGTATAAATGGGTACCGGCGACAAAATACTGGGGGGTAACCTGCGATGGACTAGTATCCCATCCAGGGGGAGTAGCAATACTCGTAGTCGCTTCATGCTAGGGAAACCGGGATAAGCACTGGCAGTTGTGGGTCACTACTGTAACTCCAGTTTCTGAAGCAACTAGGAGTGCTGCTAGTCCATCGCAGGTCCCCCCCCCCCCCCCCCCCCCCCCCAGCATTTTTGTCAGGTTATCCCTGCCAACAATTTTCCAGTACCCACTCCCGAGTAGAGAGAATGTGATTCACATGTATGTTACCTTTACATTACTGGCAGCAACTGAAGGTCTTCCGCGCTTGACTTCTGATACCTCCCGCTCCACAAATACCGATGGTACACCATGTACAAGGATCATTGTCTCTTGAGAAACTAATGAAGATTCTCTGATTACAAAACTTATTCCGATTCGCTCTATTTCAGTTTGAAATGTTTTTAAGAGTCGCACTTCCTCTGGAAACAAGGGAAACTCCAAAGGAGGAGAGACTGGGGAAGACTTGAAGCAAGGTTTGCCTTTCTTCTGGCACAAATCACCATCGTCAAAGAGTTCTAAGAACCAAAGATTAATTTTGAGCAGTAATTAGAACAAGGCATTAAGTTAATCATGGCACTAACAATCATTAATTTTCAGTTTTTATCCGACAATCATTTCATATTATACCATGCTTGTAGTGACTTGTTTTTCTGTGCTAGAAGACTTTAAAAACATTCACTAAAAGCAACACTACCTTTTTTACCTCAGAGGTAAAAAAAAAAGTCTGTGCTGCGAATCATAATCTTACCCAAAGGAAAAGTTCATAGACAACAACTATGTCTCAAAAGTCAAAATTTTTAAAGGAAAGTATGGAGATATTCCAGGGGGGTGGGGCAGGGGGTGGGACAGGCGGGTGGTTCAAACCAAAAAACCTTCTGTGAGGGAGTATGGATATTTTCTGGAATTACACATCAGCCAAGAGCTCTTAAGTACTTAAACTTTGTGTGAGATTGTTACCACCTGACAAACCTCTACACTGCAGTTTGTACATGTACTAGAAGTGTTCTGAGTGTATGTAAAGATTTTACTATATATAATGAAATAAATATTATCACAGCTGTGCGTGCAGTACCTGATTGGAGACGTTCTAATCGAACACGTTCATGAGCAGCATGTTGATCCACCAAGACCAGCAATCCATCATCTTCTCCTGAAAAGGTTGAAGAATGAAATGCAAGACAGTCAGGAAAACGTGCACCTTCTTGAGCTAGAATCCTGCTTTTAAGAATATTGACATTGTAGACGCAATCCACACAGATTTCTAATACACAATTTTAATAATCACTTTAACTTAATTATTCTTAGCGATTTACTGGAAAACAAGAAATACACTAAATAAGCATTAACAACGATAAACGAATAAAACGGGCAAAAATAAAGAGAAAAACAACTAAACTTACAAGATCTGTGCGGCCTCTACGACGGATAAAACACTGACAACGCTAATAAAATATTCACCGAAAACGACGCTACGCTGAACAAAGGCTGAAAATATGCACACGAAAAAAATGACGGATTACGTAATAACTAAACTAATTACAATACACGAGAGGAAAATAACTGAATGTCATAGCTCCGTGGCTACAGACAAAACCCATAGTTTTCAGCAGAACTGTTGTTTTTGATTCAGAACTATTGCTCCCAATGGAAATTTTGGAAAATTTGTCATGCAGTTTCTACTTCGCCATACACTCAGGAGGTACATAAACAGGGTAAAGACATGCGTTTTGGGTAACAAAAAACCATATCTTACCTTCTTGTGAAACTATTCCCACAATGAACTTATCATCCAGCTGTCGGAGTACTCTCATGCCTGCCAGCATGTCTCTTGTGAAGCAGTATGGGTGGACCACGTTATGCACTGAGATCTGTGTCTTATCCCCGGCTGGTTTGTTGACCATTAGTATGTCCTTGAAAGAGATAAAAATTAATAACTTACAGCACTTTTGAGAAGAACACTGATTTTCAAGTGTATACTAACTGTTATTAATTAACAATTACAGTGAGAGGACAGTCTAACAAATGAAGAACAAAGTATTAGAGGCTGAATGAATGATCTGTAAACGGTTTTGAGAAGGCTCCAAGAGTGATCATATTATAAAAACATCATTTTTTATTTTTATTTTTTTGTATTTTATTTGTTTTTTATTTGTTTTTAGAGCTGATACACAGACATGACACTAAGTTACACGATATACTTAACAAAACTATACATACGCAATAATAGAAAGATAAATAACAATTAAATAAAGCAAAAAGGAAAAAAACAACATAGGGTAAACAAAAACTACCTAGATAGTGGAATTTCAAAATAAATGGCTTCATAAAAGGGGGATAAAAAATAAAAACAACTGGGCGACTGCAGTCTACAAAGAAACGAGAGGGAGCAGAGGCTCCCACTTCTCGTAATGATAGTTAAGATTGTTTTTCTCTCTCGCAATGAAGCGTTCTAGTTGATATATATTCTTCATTCGCTCTAATAATAGTCTTGGAGGGGTGTATGTAAAACCCGGAACACACCCGGAACACCCCGGAACACCCCGGAACACCCCGGAACACTCCCGGAACACCCCGGAACACCCCCGGAACACCAACGGAACACCCCAGGAACACAAAAAATATATAAATAATAATAAAATAATAATAAATAAATAAATAAAATAAAAACAAATATATTTATATAGTGGCTGAAGTAGTGAAATCGAACATGGTCAGCGGTCAAGAGCCGTTAACGAATCGACTGATACCGAACACTTCCGAAGATGCCCCGAATATTTCCGAAGACTTACGAAGATGTCCCGAACACTTCCGAATATCTCCGAATATTTCCGAAGATGCCCCGAATATTTCCGAAGATTTCCGAAGATGTCCCGAAGATTTCCGAAGATGGCTCGAAGACTTCCAAAGATGTTCCGAAGATTTCCGCACGTTTTCAGAAGACCCGAATTTTTCTCTGGTCCCGAGGGTGTCCGCTTACGTAAAGACGAAGAGTAAAAGAGAGCGCAGAAAAATTCGCCTGATACTCAGGTTAGGGAGGTTCGACTGAACAAACAACGACATGATTGATCAATGACCAATTGTCTACGAAATTGCACATGGCAATGACCTCCGATTACCTCAAATTTAATGTCACGCTCTGTGGCGTTGGCCAATTGGAAAACATGTACATTTGAATTTTGAGCGGTCCTTTGCCACTTATTCACTCTTAGATAAGAAGCTTCGGAAAAATTCGGTCTTCTGAAAACGTGCGGAAATCTTCGGAACATCTTCAGAAGTCTTCGATATACCTTCGGAAATCTTCGGGACATCTTCGAAAGTGTTCGGAAATCTTCGGAAATCTTCGGAAGTGTTCGGGACATCTTCGGAAATCTTCGGTACATCTTCGGAAATCTTCGGGGCATCTTCGGAAGTGTTCGGTATCAGTCGATTCGTTAACGGCTCTTGACCGCTTACCGTGTTCGATTTCACTACTTCAACCACTATATAAATATATTTGTTTTTATTTTATTTATTTATTATTATTTTATTACTATTTTTATATTTGTTGTGTTCCTGGGTATTCTGTTGGTGTTCCGGGGGTGTTCCGGGGTGTTCCGGGGGTGTTCCGGGGGTGTTCCGGGGTGTTCCGGGAGTGTTCCGGGGTGTTCCGGGGTGTTCCGGGTGTGTTCCGGGTTTTACATACACCCGTCTTGGAGATAAAGTTTGTCATCTAGTTTGCAGAGATATAGCAGATATTTGCCTTCCAAGATAATATAGTTAATTAAAGTGCTGTAAGATTCATAAAAACATCATGAATACAGTCATGTACATGTACGTAATCAAGCGTGCATTAAGTCACTGAATTTTATCTTTGCATGCATAATTGCGGGCCTATGACACTAGATATTATTACGGAAATGATCGCCAATGGTACATGAGCTTGACAAACAAATTCTCCCAACTAGTATTATACAAAATGTACGGAGACCAGAAAGGAGAATTGATATGTTGACAAGGGGGATAGGCTCAACCACCAGCCAATGTTTGGGCGAAAATGAGCTTGTGCTCCTCCTCCTCTTCCTTGGGGACGAGCAAAGACCAGACTCTAGAAAGTAGTGAGAAATCTGGGCTACAATGGGACTTAATGTGTGAAAAATAGTGAATTGATAAAACCAAATTTCAACCAAAGTAACGAAAACAGTGTTTGTGCGCAGTTATGGACAAAAGTGGGTTGCAATGTATATTGCGACAATGCAAGTTTCACCATTGTGTTGTTCCAAAAAATATCCATACCCCCTCCCCCTCAGAATTTCAAATGACTTTCCTTGGGGTGGGTATGGATATTTTCTGGAACTGTACATTCCTGTTTGTTCCTAATCTCACCTTTTCTGGAGCAGTAAACACAGGATTCTGCCAACTGTCAAGCAGTTCTGCCACAGTTTTACCTCCATTGTTTAACAGTTCTTGTTCGTAAGCTTGCAGTGTGTCTGCATCTGTCCACTTGCAGAGCTTTTCCTCTGTTTCTTGTCGCTCCTGGTGTTCCTTGTACAGAACAGTCAACTGAGACTTAGTCACGCCTGAAATAATAAGATTATGTTGGTTTTCTTGAATGGCCTGGGTATAAACTAAGAAAGCTTGGATTGAATGAGTAAAAATTAAAATGGTATGGATAGTGACAATGGTTAGCTCGTTGGACTCTGGATTGAGTAGCCCGAGTTCAAGCCCTGGGGTCGCTGTGTTGTATTCTTGGGAAGAAGACACTTCACTCTCACATTGCTACTCTCCACCCAGGAGTATAAATGGGTACTGGCAAACTGTTAGGGCAACCTAACAAAATGCTGGGGGGGGGGGGGGGGGGATAACCTGGCATTGGACTAGCATTCCACCCAGGGGGAGTAGCAATACTCCTAGTCGGCTTCATGCTATGGAAACCGGGATAAGCTTCTTCAATGTGGGCCAGTCTGGCCCCAAACGGCTTTATACTTCCTCGTCAAATGAAATTACCATTACCTTCAGAGAATAGAACATCATTTCCTTGTGGCAGGCAGCTACTCGGTGTCTTCGATCTTCTCGTGGAAGCCATGGAGTACAGGAAAATGACAAGTGAGAAGCAAAAGGGTGTGGCAAGTGCTGGGAACAGTCATTAGCCTCACTAGCTTCAGTTACACTCGCTCCAGAGCAGTCATCATCTTTAACATTAAATTCACAAGGAGCTTCAAAGGAAGTGTGTCCAGTTCGGGTGTTAATAAAGAGTTTTCTTCCAAGTGATGCATCAAATGTACAATACCAGTCCTTGTTCGAAGAGAGTGGTCTTTCATGGATGTCATTCTTGTCAACTGAAATTAATTCAGGCTCTGCATTTGATTCCGCCATCACTGAGCACTGACTAAAATCATCCCGCTCCAGAAACGTTCCCGTTTCCTCTGCGCTTGAACTCTGAGGACAATCCAAATACTCAGTACACTTGTGCGTGATTCTTTCTTTCTCAGTAACATTTAAGTTTGAAACCACTGCAGATTTTAAACGGTCGTGTTCTTCAGACTGCTGGCTTTCAATTCCAGATCTTGATAAACACATCTGGTCTGTAGAATCACTCAAAACTGGTTGGATTGGATCAAAATAATGATGCGGGTCACAGGTTCCCTCACTTGACACAGTCATACCAACACCTGAATCACAGTTAACTTCACTATTGCAACTGGCAGTATCCAGCCAGTTGTTTGTACTTGTTTGAGCAATACCATCATTGCTAGCAGTTGTTGATGACTTAGTGCTACATGTACCAATCTACATGTAAAATTTGGCCACTGTATACAACACTGTATTCATCCTTACCTACATCAGCAAACTGTCCTGCATCATTTCTGTTGTATCTAACAACTCTCCTCTTACAGCTTCCAGGCTGCAATGTGATAAGTCTCTTGCTCATTGATGCCAGCGTCAACTCTGTTGCAGATGTTTCCTTGTTACTCTGAGGTCTCTGTCTTGTACACAGCCTTTTCAGTGTAATGGGGCACAGAGACGTGAACGCTGACATGGCCTCAGTTCTTTTTTCACGGCTTCTTCTTGATAATGCAACAGAGGACTTCTGATGAGTGTCTTCGCTTGGTAATGCAACAGAGGGCGTCTGATGAGTATTTTTGCTTGACAAGGGTATAAACTTTTTGCCAACTGATGAACAAATAGAATCGGATACAAGATGTTTTAATTGCATACCTTCAAACATGTCGAAAGATGCTGGTGAACCAGAGACTCTACCACAAGTAGTTCTTGGAAATGTATTAGAGGCACACATTCTATCACCACTGTTCTTGTTTGCGAGTTCATTCAAAAGAGTTATCGGCGCACTGCTGTGTCTAATACCACTGACACCAGAATGAATAGTAGAAGTCTTTTGCAAGTCACCAAGAGCATGGCTTTGGGATGATAGTGTATCATCTACTTCATTTTGGGGCCACTTTGACAGGATTTGATGCAGTATCTGTGTGAACGACATGGCATGTTGCTTTGTCATTAAAAGCAAGTTGCTTTGAATTTCCATTCAAGTGTTTTGCAGAGCAAGAAGAGGGACATTTGTCTATATTTGCTGTCACATCTGCTTTGGAAATGGATTTAGAATCTGAAGCAGTGAGATCTTCGGATATTTCTATATCATTTCCAGCTGTGTCACTGTTACAACTGATGTGTGGGAGTTCTCCATCAGAAAAATGTAAATCAGAATGCACTTTTATAAGGCAACTAGAAGTCTTGTCCTGATTTCCACTTTCTCCTGTTTCAGCATTTTTGGCTGAAACACAGTTGAAGAATGTAAACTTTTCTTCACATTACTGGTTTCAATCTCCCTTTTGTACTCGAAAGCCTCAAGATTTGTGTGGCATGAAACCTCCATGTGACCATCATCGTCATTAGCTCCGGATTCTGCGGAGGTTGCAGAATCGTCAGAGTTTGAAATCAGGTTGTGTTTAATTAGAAATTCTTCAATGCATCTTTCAACACAATAGAGCACTTTGTCCCAATCCTGAAATTCAATCAAAGTCTTTGCTGGCTCAAGGCAAATGTCGTACTCAGTGACAAGGCAATCTATATTTAGAACAAAGATGCCATGTTTGTCAAAAATCTTGCCATGTTGAGGACTCGTTGTTTTACTCTGATAGCTTTCAGATCTTGTGTTGTCCTTCACTTCAACCGCAGGCAACTTTCTCAAAAGCTCTGATTTTCCAAGAATGTTATTTACAAGTTTGTGAATCTTCGTCTTCGATAGAAGACGGCCATTGACGAACAGAAACTGCAAACTCTTACTGTGATGAGAGTCAGTTGAAATGAAACCTGAGACTTTGAAATCTTTGTGCTCAAATTTGACTGGCTGCAGACTCTTGGACCTTTGGTTACCAAACAACTGAGAGAAAGTTGAGACAACAGACTTGCAAACGTGAGTTTGGAGACATTTTGAGCCTGTAGAATCATTTACCAATAAGAATGCAGTCTTGGGGTGAATGAGAGCAATGGATGCAATTCTGTGCCGGATACGCTCAAAATCGAGAGTTTCCGTGATGGCTTTCCGCCGTACTGGAAGGTTTGCAAAAATACCATGAATGGTAACACTTGTTCCAGCGCTAGTTCTTGGAAATCTCGACTCTGTGAGCTCCAGAACTTGCGAATTTCGAAAGAGTTTGCAGTAAGTCTGATAAGAAGACCGGTGGCGAGTGACTACTTCTAGCACATCACAAATCTCTCGTATGCTTGCAAGGGCCTCCCCTCTGAATCCGTAAAAACTCAGCTGTTGTAGATCTTCAAGAACGTGGCATTTGCTGCTCGAGTACCGCTCTCCAACAGACTTAAGATCTGCGAGCGCGATTCCATTGCCATTATCGGACACTTGGATCTTGAAGTTCGGGATGTCTATTCGTACTGTAATGCAAGAAGCTCCAGCATCTAGGCCGTTCAAAACAAGTTCTTCCACACATTGCGTCAAGTTCGTGATGGCGACTCCGGATCTCAAATGAGACCGCACTTCTTCCTGTAAAGGGCGGATCATTCCTCGTAGAACTAAGCAATTAGTACTTCAGCTGTTCAACTTCAGTTATGTTAAATAGTACAGGGTTTTTTCAGTGTAAACATATGTAAACAGAAGTTAAATTACCCAAGGGACGCGCCATATTGAAATTCTTTCGCGCGATATCCCACATACCATTGCGGCTCGTTAAACAGAGCACTTTTCATGGATTCTTACATGACGTAGAAAGAGTCGCCATTTTAGTTTTGCTGGAGGCCAACACTTTCCAAACAGAAGTAAGCGCTATTTTACTGCTCTTTTCTTTAACGGAGTCTTAGTTTATTGGAATATTTCACTAATACTTTCCGTTCCCTTTTCAATTTCAGTGGTAAAATCAAAATCGAAGTAAGTGGCTACTTATATCTTACAAATTTCAAGTGAGCCTTATAAAACCACACAAGCGCAAAGCTTACACTACAAGGCTATAAACAGTGTAACTATACGATTTGCTGCAGTTTTTAGCAGTGGAAGTAGCTGGTGCTCTGTTAGTTCTAGTTTGAATCTTCGCCTTAACAGCAGAATACCTGTCCACTTTATTTGCTACCAGGCCCTGTGCAGAATCAGACCCCCTGTCACGTCACGTGATCTTGCCAATCATAAGAAGGGTAGTAGTACAAAATGGGTGCCAGAAATAGAGAGAGCGGGACTAGATTAGTAAGGTTGCCAATTTTGAGACCATGGATGTGTCATTGTGACATTTAATCGCAGTTTGAAAAATTAAGAGGATTTGAATTGAAAAATTGTTTTGGGTTGCAAAGCTTGCTACCAGCAACGTTTTTATAAAAACACACTCTGACACATGGTGGGAGACCTGGTGGCCTAATAGTTAGTGGGTTGGACTCCGGATCGAGCGGTCTGGGTTCGAGTGCTGGCCTGGGTCATTGTGTTGTGTTATTGGACAAGACACTTTACTCTCACAGTGCTTCTCTCCACCCATGGCCAGGAGTATAAATGGGTATTGGCAACAAAATGCTGGGGGTTAACCTGCAATGGACTAGCATCCCATCCAGGGGGAGTAGCAACACTCTTAGTTGGCTTCATACTATGGAAATTGGGATAAGCTCCGGCAGTGTGCGGTGAGTTTGGCCTGAGTGCGGCTTTACCTTTTCACTCTGACACATGAATGGCCTGAAGTGGCCAGGTATTCTGCAGGCAAGAATCCAAAATGAAATTTTTTCCACGATCTTTAAAGTGCCACTACGATCAAATTGTTGATATTCATTTTTTTACATTTTCGTGTACAATATGACTTTCTTATATATCTTGCCAAAGTTCAATCCATTACGAACATTAGAAGTCATTGTTTTTGAATGAAGAGCAACAAAAACTTTGGACTTTTTCTTCGTGCAATTTTCTATACTTATTGTTATAATAATTTCAACCCGTGAGGTATTTTTGAGCATCTGACGTCATTTTCTCTAATTCGCAACCAAGCCTTGGAACAAGGTCAAGTAATGGCGGCCGTAAATTCTCGGAAATAAAAGTTAAAACAAAATGACTTCTGATGCTCGTAATGGATTGAAATTTGGCAAGATATATAAGAAAGTCATATTGTACACGAAAATGTAAAAAAATGAATATCAACAATTTGATCGTAGTGGCACTTTAAAAATTCTCATTACTCAGAAATCAAAATGTTTGAATGCATTATAGATGAGGGACATTTTATTGCTCAATTGCTTACTTATTCACAATGTTAAAATGCATGGTTCAGGTTATACTGATTGAAGCATTGTAGATTTTACTGTTATTCTGACATTTTTGTTATTTCGCTTCAGACGTATAATTGTACGTCTTGTTAGCATGGCTGGTACAGGTTATTATTACATGATGACGAGAAACAGACTCAAGCCCAAACTGGAGTTCATGAAACATGATCCTGTCGGTAAGTAGCAATATAAATACACCTGTTTAAAAAAAAATGTCGTCGGGTTCAGTCTGGGGAATGCCGGTTTTGGAAAATCTTTGTGGAAGCACTCAAAGAGTTTCCAAATCCTTTTATCCAATCAAAAACTAGCGCAAGCACTATGAGTACTCCGAAAGCAATCGCGCCAGCAAATACATCATATGTTTCTTAGCAACTTTGTGGACGAACACCGCGGGCTCAGTACAATCTCGGAGGCGGGATTTTGCCATCACTTGGTACTTGTTCCCTTGACTGGGTTAAAAAAGCACAGGCCTGCGCATCTAGACTGAATGTTAGTCTCACTGATTGGTTATTCGTTAAAAATTTTCATACTGGTGGAAAAGAAATCTGCACATCAAGCTTTTTTTGCCTGTAATTTGGTTTAGTAGATTGTCATTTGGCAGAATTTTGTCACTGAACAGAATTGAAGAAAATCAAGAAAAAGACAATTTCATCCTTGCTCGCTGGAGTAAAGGAAACAAGAAATTACATTTTCAAAAAACTCAGATGAATGCTAATCTGATTCTGCGATAATTCAGACAGACAGGCAGACAGTCAGACAGACAGTCCGACAGGCAGATAGACTGGCAGACAGACATAGTATGATTAGAACTGTGTAGCGCCACAGGTGGAGAGTTCAGATACAAAATATAGATTATTTGCGGACACTTAATAAGATGTTAGAAAATCCAGACATTTCGGGACTGCTGTTCCATCTTTGGTGGAATAGCTGTTAACCGAGAGTGCGTGTGATATTATTCAAATACGATATATTTGCCAAGTCGCGACATTGAAGCGTGCAGACAGGCAGGCAGGCAGACAGATAGACAGAGACACTTGTATGACATGATTATGTTTGTTCCCTAGTGAACAAGCATGTGTTATTTGTGGAACAAAAGGTCAAGAAGGGGAAGGATGGTGGAAGAGGAGGACGAGGAGGAAGAGAGTAATAATCACTGGACACATGTTGACAGCAGAGGAAAAGTAATAATTATTGTACAAGCTCAAGTCAAAGAAACATTCAAAAAAACTGAACAATGCTCTGAAATTATAGAAGCACAGGAAGCAACAGAAAAGGAAATATTTCCAGTGACTGAGGATCCTCGCATTGCCGCAAGATAAATATCATTTTGTAAAACAAAGACACAGTCGAACCTCCCGTAAGTGGACACCCTCGGGACCAGAAAGTGTCCGCGTCCGCTTATGAGAGGTTAAAAATGTAGTGTTTGTATGTAGCTGGGAACATGACCAAGTGTCTGCTTACGAGAGGTGTCCACCTACGGGAGGTGTCCGTTAGTGGAGGTTCGACTGTGTATACATAACAAGACATTGCTTTCCATCCCTTTTCTCATCTCAGTGTTTATTTTTTTTATCCTTAGCAGTGTAAAATAGTAAAATGTTGTGTTTACTGCACCTTTCAAACTCAAAATTCAACCAACAGTTTTATTTTATACTGCCACAAATTATTTTGGCCAAATATTCAAAATGTCACATGCATGAGTTGATTGGTGGATTTCAATTCAACGGTCTGTTGGCCGTCATCGTAATTATGATTGACGGAAGTGTAAAATTCAACTGTTGGGCGAGTTTTGAATATATTTTTTTCAGTGTTTGAATTTTTGAAAGGCATAGTATAATAGAACAGATCAAGATAGATTAGGCTCAACTGGTTTTTTCAGCCGTGGTGTGATCGGGCTTTCACCGAAACACCCACGGCTGGAAACTGAGCCTAAAGATAAATCAGACCATATTTTATATTTCACGCACAATGAAACCCTATGTGACCATTCAAATAAAAGCTGTTGAGCAGTAGTTTGATGTTGTACTGTTTATTATGCTGTTCAACACCCCTGGGGGTCCTGGACAGGGCTATCATTAAGGGCCGTAACCCATAACACCTGTTACGGCTGGGTATGCTTGATGGCACCTACACAGCGGTCAAACGCAGAAATCCGGCGCCACTTCCGGTTTTCGTTGCCTTCAAGTTTGCAAGAGATTGAAGCGTAATGGCCGCGAAGTTTGTAAGGAAATGTTATAAAACACACAGTGGTAAACCAAAATACGAGCTGAGACACTTGTGGATAACAATTCTTAAATTATCTATGCATACTCTGAGTACAAAGCTTAAGTTTTCAGTAAATCTCTTAAGTTTGAGCTTTAAAGTGACAAAACATGGAGGACTTTAGGACATTTCGCAGTGGGGTTTTGGCGGGAACTGCGCAGGCGTGTCACGTTTGACCGCTGTGTGGATGGCACCTTGATGTTTATACTGGTGAACTTGTCTGTTGTTGATATAATTCACTTACAAAGCAACAAGTTTGTTATGGGTGTGAAGATCAAAGCAACAGGTGACTCAAAACTTAGTGACAGCCCTGCTGGAGATTTTAAAGAAAGGACCTTGACACAACTTTAATTTAATCTCCAAGTTTATTATGAACGGCTTCTGAGGAAATAAGATTCAATTGCTCAATTGAAAAATAGTTACAATATTACCTCCTCCCTCACCATACTAAATCTTTTTTTGAAAGCCATTTAAATCTAGTGTTTCAAGAAAAATAGAAATTAAGTATATTATTGACCAAAATATTCCCTGCTGACAACAAAGTCATTATCATTATTGACATTATTTAAGGTAGAAGTTTACATCAAGAATTCAAAATTCTGTCATCTAGGCTATTCTGCGCACACAGGCCATAAGAGGATACTAGGGTGCATTTTATGTCAGTTACGCCACAGATCTTGATGTGGTGGGTTTCATAAGCATGCGACATACTGGTGTGTGATTGTAGTTTTTGGTGTATACTGGTGAAAAGATCAAGGTAGTGCTTGTCTTAAGTTCTTACTGGTAGCTGGCATGCCGATGACCTACTTTGGCATAGGATTTTGAAAACCTTGGCTAACATTGTCAAACAGACACTTGCGGAGATACCATCTTACATGTACTACTAAATTCTCAGTATATATATGGGGACAGGTTTGGCTGTATCCCAGAAAAATTTCACCTGCACCAACAAAACCACAAAGTTTACTATCAAAACCACTAAGACTGGTAAAACGGCCGTTTGAAATTTGGACTTGAGGCGACTGAGTTCTCATCGCGTGATAGCCATATTTGACCACACAATCGGTAAAAGTTGAACTTGTAATGATCGAATTTCAACTCGCTGTGTGTCCATTAATAAGAAATAAATATCGCCTTGGATGTGCTTGGATAAAAATCATCAAGTTCAACCTGTCAGCAAGTTTCAGAAAATGAAGGCAATTGTTTAGGGCTTGAACGGATACGAAATGGAATGCGAGTTGAAATTTGATCATCGCAAATCACATGGTCAACAAAACGGCTAAGAATTCAGTCACCTCAAGTTCAAATTTCAAACGGCCATTTTACCACTCTAGTGGTTTTGACAGTGTCGCGGACAACCAACTTGCTTTGTACAATTTTTTGCTTTTAACTGAAAACACTCCATATAAAGCCGCTGTGTACATTATTGATCAACTCCACAGACAGCTATATTTGGAGTCGTCATTCATAATAATAGTTATTATTATTATTAAAAATAATAATTGTTCTTTTTTATTATTTTACTATTGAAGTTCACGTTGAAGATAATCTGTTTCTTGGAACATTTTTGCTAAAGAGAGTAGGAGACAGTTCTTTTCTTGTGGGGTAGCTCAACTGTGTTCCCGTAGCAAGTACAGTTGCTCGGGCAATTTCGCCAGATCTCCTGACTATCTCCTCAAAGGGAAGGTCCTTGAACTTTGCCATGTAATACGCCAGAGCTCCAATAAATGCATCTCCAGCACCCTACCAACAACAATACCACAAAATAGTTATTATACCATAAAAGCTCTATTAAGTCCCGGGGACTTATTTAATTTAAGGCCCCAAGAAGGGGGGAGAGGGGGAGAGGGAGGTAATAGAGAGGGGGGCTTATTTCGAATTCGTGTTAGGGAACCTCCCACAGAATAATTTTGAGATTTCAGGCTGAAGTCCTGGATTGGGTGGATAATGGTGCAAGCAAAGAAACCCTCAGGTCTAATAGGGGTCCGTACCCCCCCCCCCACCCCCCACGCCGGATCTGCCACTGTGTCTTATCCAAGAATAGTTCACACAATGGCCCCAGTCAGGCTAGCTCTAACCCAGACTCACCGTTGTATCAACAGGTTCAGCAGGTGTGACAGGAATGTGTATTGGCATGCGGTTTTCCTGAGTCCCAATAACGGAGCCTTTTCCGCCAAGCGTGATCACTGCCCTACCAGCTCCTCTCTCCAATATCATGATTACAGCTTTCTCGGCATCTTCTATTGTTTTTACTGATAAACCAGTTAATAGTTCAGCCTGAAACAAAATCAACCTTGGATTAAATAACATTCATATGAGATACTCTCATGGTTCATGCCATCCACGAAGAAAACATCAAAAATTTGATGACTTAAATTCGCTGACCAGAAAATAATTTTCATTGACCATAATATCAACAACACTAGTCTTGTAATCTAAACTTGCAGCAACCTTAAAATAAAATTCCCTGACTTTAATTTGACATGAAATTTAGAATTTCCCTGACCAGATACTAAATTCCATGACTTTGACAAGAAATTCAGAATTTCTCTGACTTTGACAAGAAATTTAGAATTTCCCTGACCAGATACTAATTTCCCTGACTTTGACAAGAAATTCAGCATTTCCCTGACTTTGACAAGAAATTTAGAATTTTCCTGACCAGATACTAATTTCCCTGACTTTGACAAGAAATTCAGCATTTCCCTGACTTTGACAAGAAATTTAGAATTTCCCTGACCAGATACTAAATTCCCTGACTTTGATAAGAAATTTAGAATTTCCCTGACCAGATACTAAATTCCCTGACTTTGATAAGAAATTTAGAATTTCCCTGACCAGATACTAATTTCCCTGACTTTGATAAGAAATTTAGAATTTCCCTGACCAGATATTAAATTCCCTGACTTTGATAAGAAATTTAGGATTTCCCTGACCAAACACTAAATTCCTTAACTTTTTCCTGATGTTGAAAAATATTTTTTCCTGACTTTTTCCTGACAATGAAAAATGAAAATCCTCTAACTTAAGTTTGAAATTAGTCAGACAATTTGCAACATGAAACTAAATTCAACAGAGATCAAATCCCACCATTATTATCGGGAAAAAATAATGATAATGATTTCAAATTTATTAAGACGATTTCCGCTGGACGTTCGAGCAAAAAGTGCAAAAAATTAAGTTACCAAAAAAATACTCATAGCACGGTAACATTTTGAATACAGTTAAGAAGAAATTATCGATAAATTAGCTCCCAAGCTGACCCCGCGAGAGATTAGTCATTACATATTTTAATTAAAAAGATGCTTCATGTCAGTTTAAAACAAAATGGCGTGCGTTTTTATCATTTTTTTACGAGGTTTGACATTAATTTTCTCGAGAATGCTTGAGAATTTAATTGCGGGGTCACTTGGAGAAGTGAATTAAAGTGATATGTTTCAAACAGTATTCAAAATGTTACCGTGCTATGAGTAGTTTTTTAGTAATTAATGTTTGCACTTATTGCTCGAGCGTTGAGCGGAATCCGCCTTAATCTTACCTCACTTTCATTGGCACAAAATACATCGCTAAGTCTATAATAAAAACAGTCCAACCATGACAGTGCTGGTGCAGGGTTGAATATTGTTTGAACTGCAGGGAAAACAAATTGAAACCAATTCAGAGTCTTGAGATTCAAATTGCATACAGTCCTGTAAAAGCACAACATGACACATTTTCAAAATATATTTTCTTTCCAAACCCAAAACCCCATCTCACAATAGAGATTAATACTGCTGTCATATCAGATATGATTATGTACAAAATTTCATTTAGCATATAAATATTAATAATATACTGGAAAGCTATATAATAAAAGACCTTGCAGAGACATTGGCACCTCTCTTATATTTTTTAGACTAGTTCTAAACTTGAGGAATAGCTGTTATTACAGTTGAGCCTGTGGTCAAATATTCTTTTGTTTTAAAAAGTTAGTATGCAAACGAGTTAGGCTCGATTTCCGCTGCTCTCTCGAGTCTTGTCTTCGTTCTGGTTCATTTTCCCGAACAGCGGCTGATAATCAAGCCTACAAATAAGGCTAATGGGCCAATACAATGCCAGATTGACCCTTTCGCCTTGTTTGCATGTCAAATGGAAAACAATACCAGATTGACCCTTTCACCTCGTTTGCATGTCAAACCGCTGACCGTCTGTAATAACTGCTATTGCAATGCCATTAAGAGAGATTTAATATGGAGAAATTAATAATTGCGCATGGCCAGTGATTTGTGGAAAGAAATGATGGTACATTGGCCAGTGATTTATCATTTACTCAGTCTAGATTCTAGACACCTCCTTCTAGACATTCCATTTGGTGCCAAAAATATATATCTACATGACTATTTGTCTGATGACATTAAAAAAAATTGTGGATCCTGCTTCGCAAATTCTTAAAAGAATATTTGGTTTTAAAAATAATTATTCTGAAGTTCCATGCGACACTAACCTCCGTTCTTCTTTGCAAGAGATAATGTGTAGTGTGTCACTTCAGGATTTATTTCCAATTGACAAACACACACAGATGATGATTTTATCACAGACTTTGCACTTTTAATATCATCCTCAGACAGAATATCATTGGCTCCGCTCACAATGACAATGGAATTCTCTCCTGTAAAGAAAATATGTGACAAGTTAAATCACAGATTTTAGTTGACAAGCAGTTACAGCGCCTTTCAATAACACGCGAAGTTCAAAACCTAACTTACAATTCAGGGCTCGAAATAGAAAAATATTATAGCCTGCCATTGTTTATATTTTTGGCAGGCCAAACAAATTTTGACCTGCCATTTCTTTTTTGGCCTGCGACATATTGAAATTTTTACTAAATTTTTCATCGGGACCAATTGATTCGTGGAAAGGAATAGTAGATAAAGGAGCATGGTAAGAGGAGAAGAAAATGTCACAAAACCAGTCCAGTAAATTTTGCCTGCCATTTTATTATCCATTTGGCAGTTCATTGTTATTTTCGCCTGCCAAACCTGAAATTTGGCCTGCCATTTGGCCATTGGCAGGCTGCTATTTCGAGCCCTGCAATTGCGTTTTTCGCTGCCGTCAATCATAAAATTACGACGACAACCAACTAGAACCAACGGACCATGAAAGAAATCTACCAATCACAATCCACGGACGTGAACTTTTGAATGGATTACTAAATGATTGACAGCAGCGAAAAATGAAACCGTTGATTGAACAGAGTTCCCGCGTGTTATTGAAAAGCACTGTAGTATTAGGGTAGTCTCCAGGCTTCGAAGCCGTTATTTTGGTCACCATGCAACACTGCTCCCTACTAACAGAGGCTTAAACCTGAACCAAAACATCCTCCGATTGGTGTTTTCAGCGAATTTTGGCGCAACTGGCTCACGGTTATGGGAGCGAAGCTGTGATTGGCTAAACTGCGGAAAGTAATCAATGCAGTTCGGGTTTTAAGCAGCCATTAGTGGGGAGAAGTGTTGCGTGACGACACAAATAATGGATGTGAAGGAGTCGACTAGTGTTAGGTCTATTAGAGTTGATTTACACTGTAGCGACAGAGTTGGAAATAGCTATCTGACTAACATTCCTATTATGCTTCTGATTGTGTCGATCTTGCTCGGATTATGAATTTGTTGCTACTGTAAATTAAACCAGCCATAAGTATGAAAAACAGGTACAGAAAAATAGAATGTGTGTGATCAACAGCTACTATACATCAGGAAATCAAACAGTGATGATAATCACTGTAGAGCAGTTACCATTTAAAAAAATAAAAAATAAAAAATAAAAGTTACCATTTGCATTAACTGATATTGGAGCAACTCCTGTAGCAGCCTCCTTAGTGATACCCACATGATCTGTGAAAGGTCAACAATAAAACGTCAACAACATCAGCATTTGGAAATCAAATGTGTCACAAATTAATGAATATATGTTCCATAATGGACACGCATAGAATCAACTTTCTCAAACTCATTAAAAACTCATCAAATTAAAACAAAGGAAAGCATAACCATGTTGTTGGTTTGGATACCCGGTCTTAATTAGCATAGATTTTTACGATTTTATTTCTCCGTTTATTCCTTTGTTTTTGTTTTGATTGAGAAGATATATCAAACACTAGAGACAGTGTTTCGTCAGCTATCCAAACACCTCGAATTTTGTCAAAAATACTCCGCTGCGCATCGTATTTTCAACTCTCTTCTTGGTGTTTGGATATCCCGATGAAACACTGTCTCTAGTGTTTGATATATTACTGAAAGGATAGCCCAAAACAGGGGAAAATGGAGAGATATATTGTTGGTGGCCTATGCTCCAGGAGGAGCAATGGGCCAAAAGTATAATACCTGTGTTAACTCCATTTTGTTTAAAATTTTCAATGTATCGCTGTCCAAAGGAATCGTCACCAACCTAGAAACAAAATAGAACCAGGAGTTAAAACAATGCAATCACTGCAAAATGAAATACAGTCTATCTTTGAAGGGAAAAGCCCAAAGTTGTGTTTGGGGAAACACATCCTGGGAGTGTGACCCAGAAATGTTCAGGGCGATTTCCGCTTCCGGTACTGAATGATGTTTCTTGAGGACTTTGGAATTCTGCAGAATGTCTTCGGTAATCTTCAGACGGATCTGGTCATCTTTGGAAATCTTGGCTGCCCATTGGCACTCCCAGGATAAAAATCTGTTGGCAGGTATACTGTCTATGAGTTGCCCAAAGGGAGAAGGTCATTGCATCTTTAATTATTGATGTCATCAGCTCTCTCAACCAATCAAAAGATAGGAAAACACATTAAGTGATAGAATCCTATGTTTTGCCAAAAGAAATAAAAGCAATGAAACAGACTAAATCTGTTGTCCGCTATTTAAAGTGAAAACAGCTTTATTTAAAGCTTGCTATAAATATTTTTCAGATGTAAAAGTTTGAATTAGGTTATCTCCACTAATATTCATTATTGCCTTATAGATTGGTTGTATGTCAAATTTTATGTTTTAGAGGGAAAATTATTTAAATAATAATGTTAAACATTTAAAGAGGTCACACTATGGTTCATCCCATTTACTGTCTCATCAACACTGTATTGAATTACAACTCTCAGAACAGTCAATATGGACAGCTTGTGAACAAGATTCTAAGGCAAACCACTTTGAGATTTGAGAATAAACCACTTCCAAAGAAGATTAGAACAGAAGTCAGTCAGACCTAAGCAAGCAAGACCAACAATCCAAAATCTAGCTCATTATTACAGACGCCAAATATTTGACACTTATTTGTCAAGCATTTACTCTAACAAAAAGCTGTTGAGCTGTCAAACAATCGGTATATCTGCTCTCCATAGAAGAAACATTCCTGCCGGCTCTAACGTCACTCAACCACCCACACAAACACTGAATGTTCACATCCCAAAAAGGAATCATGTGTTTTTGAACAGATCAAGCAATATTTTATCTTCCTTATGTCTGTCTGCCAAACAGCTGCTCTGTTGGAGACACTTAGAGTCAAAGAAATTTGCATTTCAATGCCTATGAACTTGAATGAACTAATTAAAGCAGATTTAGGAATTGACATTGTCCAAGAAATTAATTACATTACAACGGTGATGACCAAAAGATTAATAACTTTGGCCAAACGAACGGGCATCAATTATTTCCTAGCTTCCTTTAGATAAACAAAATTTTACGTAGAACAATACAGGTTGTGTACTGAAAGCTAAAATCGATTGAGTACGCTAGAACTTGTGTAATTAAAATTTGAGTACTGTAGTCTGGTGTAACAGGACTGTTTATGAAGTGAAAATTACAACTGCATGATTTCGCTTAATTTACAGTGTAATATAATTTCGATTCCTCGCCATTAGAACTTAGGCAACATTTCGCAGCTTACCATTTGGACCCATTTGACTTGAATCGAAAATGACTGATTGTAATATTACAACCGTCCCGTATCCCGCACGCAATAAAACTCGGCCGATTTTCTATTGTACTTCATTTCTTAAGACCTTTAACTATATTTACCCTGTTTAATATTTTAATAACATATTACCACGAAAGAACCGAGCAATCGTAAAATATCTTCACTTGATCTGTAATCAACAAGAAATCAATCTGGCTGGAAATGATCAACGGTTCTTTAATTATATTACAGAAGCTAACAAATACCTATTGAATTAACAGGCAAGTGTACAGTACAATACTCGACGCTCAAATAAACGATATTATTGCATTTACTTCTACACAGCATAAGAAATAGAGTACTTCAAAGCGTCAAATTATGAACAAGGACCTGAAGAAGCCAAACACATGTGAGCGGACCGTGCAACGAACGACCGGTTCGCTTGCCGGCAAAATTTAAACCGCGTACGTAGCAAGCTTGCATGTTTAAAATAATCAACGCTGTACTCGTCTGTGAATGAAAAATATCACTATCTCACTTGGTTTTTATCTAGTGGCACTCACTTTGGCAACCATTGCAGTGTTAGCCCCCAGTCGAGCCGCCATGACGCACTGATTAGCTCCCTTTCCACCGAACCCCATCAAGAATTTGTTGCCATGAATGGTTTCGCCCGCTTTGGGAAGCCGTGGGACGAAGCTGCAAAAAGGGCAAAATAAAAACAGTTCAATAAAACGACTTCGCGTGGTTCTGCAGGAAGAGGCTAACGTTGCTAAGCCAACCTCACAAGATCTGTCATGCAAGAACCGACAACCACGACATCAAACTTTGCTGCGTCTCCCGCCATTTTGAAGGAAAGCGGTTCTGTGACTGTGAGGGGAAGTTGGGAAAGAAAGGAAAGGGGAGTCGTAACCGGAAACTGACAAGCAGCCGGGAGAAGTCTGGGACAAACCGGAAATGATAACCTCAAGCATGAAACCGCTGATTTTCTGTCTGCGGCCGTTCCATTGCCTCGTTTTCGTTTCGAGAGCCTCGTTTCGAGAAGATTTCGAGAAAAGTGGGTTTGTGTTGAAAATTGTGGTGTTTTTTAACTTTCCATTGAAATGACAGAGGTATAATGCCTTTATTTGACGTTATTGGACTTGGGGGAGAGAAGCACGCTGTTATTATCGACATTGGAGCGGCCTATACAAAGTAAGAAGGGTTTTATATGTATGGCCATGGCGCTACAACCCAAGGCTTTAAGGTATCAGCCACCCTTCAGGACCGTCCGCGCGCGGATCGCTGTAGCGTTAGTTGTTTTTATAAAAAACCCTATAAACCATATATTTTTTGAAAGTTTAATAATTCCAGATTATGGCTTTTTACTAAAAAAAACGATAAACTTAAATGTGTTTCGAAAATGGGAAGCTTTGTGTAAAAGTACATGTCTTTATAAATCATGTTCCACCCCCTCCGGAAATAAACAGAAGAAAACGATTAACATCGCATTCGCTTCTCAACACGTTCGGCTAAAAAACTGTGTCTCAGATTTTTGACAAGTGCGTTTGTTTTTCTTTTATTGGCAAATGAAGTTGGGAGTGACAATTAGTTAGCACTCCCTGTGGAAAAAAAGCTCTAGCTTTAAAATTAAAAGGAGTATTAAAATTCGCAGACACAGTTTTGTAGAAGAGATGTATGTCATCATTCTGGCCAAATTTCAGCCAAATTGGTTGAATGGCTGCCGACTTGGAGTTCAAAACGCACGCGTCGCTCGGCAAAATTTTCCTTCCGAGATAAAAAGGAAAATACATTTTTTTCGGCATCTTACCTGGAATGAGATTATGACACCTAAACATCTATTCTGATCGATACCATAGAGGGATCAACTTTCTCTAACAATAGGACTTTGACAGGTAACATGTAACAGGAACAAACGTTCGCGTAAACACTCACGATAGCCAGGCGATAGCGAACAGAACGGCGCCTCAAATCAGATGAAACCGACGAGATCACAAAACGACTGTGCTGTAAGAAATTAGATTAGCTGGGTAAGAAGTTATTCTATCTTCCACAGTTATTTTCACAGGCACAGTATGCGAATATTGGAGTAAACAAATGCACGCGGGTCGCACGCTAGCGACTTGTGCGCTGTTTTGTGTCGCAGAATCAATTCAACCTAAAATTAACTTTAGGTAGTATTTGTACAGGGCGACTTCATTTTTGCTTTTAATGGATTTGATGGAAGTCACTTTGCTTTGACTCTGGAAGTGGTAGGAGAAACCTTTGTCGCTCGCTATGAAATCGGCCACGCAGCGCAGACAATTATTGGATAATTGAAGATATGACTGAAATGTCAACAGCTAATTACAGAAAAATAATGAAGGAAATCTTTCATGTTCAATAACTTTCCACAGAAATAACATTTTGAGGTAGAATTTTTTGGAAATTAAAGCTATTTGCGAGATCTAACAGAATTTCAAAAAATTGAAAATTTCACAAAATGGCAATTTTGAAGGGTGGCTGATACCTTAATACACCTTCCCTTTTCATAAAGTAGATGGTCTAAAATATTATACTGCTGGCTCTTGGTGATTTTCTCCCTTCTCGCGCCTTGTGTTTTTAATTTCTTCTTCCAAGTCATCATAATATTATTTTACTCTAGTCTTGTTGAGTTACCGGTATAGCACATATTGCAAATCAACAAATCTTTCTATCAGCTGATAATAATTATCAGCTGATAGAAAAATTTGTTGATAGCTGGCTCTGGGGTTCCCGCCTCCTATCAACATCAATAGCATCCTCGGAGACCCAGGGGCTGCAGATAATCAGAGTGGGAGGAATATAAAATGGGCAAAATTGGTGCGTATGAAAATACTTTCGCCCCGATTATCTGCCCTTTAGGGGTCTCCGAGGATGATTAATTTGGTAGAAACATAGAGTGAGTGGTAAAAACTGTTTAGCATAACCAGAAATTATTAAACATAGACTATTGATAAAACTGATTAGTTGACAGATTTTTGTTTTACTTTTCGGCTATAACGCATGCCATGATAAACTGTGCACATGCCTTCTAGATTTTAAGATAGATATCATTTGGACTCTTGATTATCACAACATCAACTAGCGAGTTCAAATGCATTATGCTTCTTTCTTCAGATGTGGGTTTGCTTCAGAGACAAGTCCACGTCACATCATCCGCAGTGTCATTACGCACACATTAAATGGAGAGGTAGGTAGCAAGAGTAATACATATGTAATAGACCACGTTCAATAATATATCAATATTCTAGATCTAACATGTCTCCGAGGCTAATAGGACAATCGTCTATATTTAGGTGTACTTTTCTTTGTATCCAAGTCACTTTTGGGAATGGGGAAAGGGAAAGGAAACTTAACAAATCTGCAATTTTGTCCTGAAAGCCTCAAAGCCTCATCGGAATATTGAGATATTGAATGTACAATAGTAGTATATATAGTGGGGGTTCTGGCGTAGCAGCCTCTATTTAGCATAATTAATCTAACCCATGTGCCAGAACCCCCACTTGTAAAGCCATGAGCAAGTAGTGGATTTGGCGCTATAGAAATATTATTATTTTTTATTATTACCATTATGCGTGACTTCCAAAACGCAGCATTACAAATTATAATTTTTTTTTTCATAATCAGGCAGAAACAGTAGATGTCATCACCAATGAACAAGACAGAAGGCCGGATGAATTGTATTCTATCCTTCGAGACTTTCTTCATCAAGTCTACTTCCGGTAAGTTGAAAGTGTATCACTTGGCCAGAGAACTGTTTTAATTTATTTTGTAATAACAACAGTTTTTTTATTAATCAAAACTCTTTTCTACTGTCCATTTCAGATACCTTCTTGTTAACCCACGCGACAGAAGAGTGGTGATCTGTGAGTCTGTGCTTTGCTCCACACTTTGGAGGAATACCATTGCCAAAGTCCTATTCAAGCACTTTGAGGTGACAAAATACATGTATAGTTCACTGAACCACAGTCTAAGAGATGTAGATCTTTTTAGATATTTTTGTACATCAGTACCCTGTAGTTTGTTTACCCTTTGGCCCTTAGTTGTACACATCCAGAGGTCAATAATTTGATACTATGAATATTGTTACAGTGAAGATGACACTACCGTTGCCACTTGACCAAGTTTTTTATTGACTTTTGACAACTTTGATGGGTTCCGTTTTGTGGCGCCACATTTGAACTAGACTAGAAACTAAAACCATTCAAATTTCACACCTCCGCCTCCAACACTCCTTGGATTTTGATTGGTCAAGTCAAACGGAACCCATCCGAAAGTCGTCAGAAAGTTGTCAAAAAGATGTCAAAAATTAATCAAAAACTTTGTCAAGTGGCAACGGTAGCGTCATCTTCACTGTGCTCAGAACTCAAAATAATATAAAACCAGATGTATTTAAATTTTAATGGATACGGTATCCAACAAATTGCTGGGATGATCTGACCGAAATACGTGTAAAAATGTACTCGTAACTCGATGGTAACAAGATTAGTATGCATGCCAGGCTTTTTTATAAATTTAACCATGAATATAAAATAATAATATTCTTTTGTTGCTATTTGAACAGGTGCCATCAGTTTTGTTTGCACCTCATCACCTTTTGGCGCTCTTTACCCTCGGAGCACCTTCAGGGCTAGTCCTGGACTGCGGCTTCACAGAGACTGTTGTCTTACCAATATCCTTTTATAATTTAAAAAGTAGAAACTTAAGTTAGTTGACGTACGACCTGATGTGACTGTTCACTCACTCACTCAAGTCACACTTTGTCATTTTGGTCGCTCTGCATTGAAAGAGGGGATTCTCACAATCTTTCATCAGACATGTCAAATTATAATATTATTATAAGGAATGGATTGAATTTGAAAGGTCAACAGAATCACTGCTTTGCAAAGATTTACAGAGTTTGCACATTTAATATATTTATTTAGAAGTTATGTTACTTGACCCTTGGTTGCATCACGTCTATGAAGGGACTGCTATTCTCAAAGCTGTTCGAACAATACCACTTGGATCACGAGCCATTCACAAGTAAGATTATTTTTAGCTCTTAATTTTTTCATTGAAATGTCAGAGGTCACTGTCTGATCTTGGCTTATTTTGCGGGGGAGGGGGGTGCTTATTTTGCGGGGGAGGGGGTGCTTATTTTGCGGGGGAGGGGGGTGCTTATTTTTGAGAAGGCCTATTACCAATCTCGTTCCCAGAGTCCTCGTCACCCTTGTCCAGCGGTGGAGCGGCCAACAAGGACCTCTGGGATAGAGTGATCCACCTGACTTGCGCAGTAAGACCGGAAGTCCAAGAATCTTGGCGTCCGTTAGTTGAAACATGGGGTCGAACACATGCACAGTAGAGCCGGAAGTCCAAGAATCCTGTCATGGCGGATCGCTTCCCCCCAGAGCTCCTTGTTGGCCACTCCACTGCTGGACAAGGGTAACGAGGACTCTGGGAACGAGATTGGCCTATTACTGGAAATCAATATTTTGCATGATAATGTAAATTGATGATACAAGGAGAAATCTTGTTGACATTTTTTATAATGCTTGTGATGTCTTGATGTTCTATTTTAGGCACCTAGAAGAACAGCTGATGGATAGAAGTCTTGTACAAATAGAAACTGGAATAAAGCCTTTGTCGTCTGTTATGAGTGAGTAAGCTGTTGATAACTGAGTGAGAATACTCAGTCAGTGATACAAGCTTTCCAAGTTCTCCCAACAGGAGTCAAACCTATGACCTTCTGCACACCTGTTGGATGCTGTACCCAGGGGGGGCAGGCAGCGCCCTTTGATCTTGCCGCTTTTCCGCTATACATGATCGCACAAGTAAAGAAATCTGTCAATCATTCGAGAAATGTACCTCTACGGGAGTTTGCTGTGGAATTTTCATCCATGGTGTCCCACAATGACCAAAGCTCAGTTAAACAGCGACCGAATCGTTCCCATAGATGTTTGAACGTGGAATCGCCAAAATATTTCTGAACGAACACAAACGCACGTCATGTCCGCCATCGTCCGCCATGTTTATTTTAAACAAACCAGTACTTAGTCTCGCTCAGCCAAATTTCTTAAATGTGCAATCATGTATACTAGGTTCCAGGCCTCGCTGCCAATCCCCCCTGGCTGTACCACTGAGCTACAGGAGACTTACATAGCTCGGTCTTAGATCTACTAGCCTACTAGGTTCAAATGTGACAAATGTTCTACATATTGCAGGGTCCATTATTTTTGTTGGCTAGTGCTGTATCTCTGATATGTGTTTCAGCTCAAAAGCAGTCACCTCTCTCTGGATTTATGTCGGTTTTCATCATGATTATGATTGGCAGTGCTTCAGTATAAAAAGCAACCATTGTTTGATTTTGAAGTTTATAGTTCAATAATATAATAAAATTATGTTACTGAAAATCACTGAAATTAAAAGGAGATTGTTAGTAGTGATTTTCATAATGATATTAGTATAAATATATGATGTTCTATTAAAAAGGGATGTTTCTCCAATCTCTCCAGAATATTAAACTGAGTTAACATAATTAATTTTAATATAATATTAATTAATTTTCCAGATTCTGTCGGAAGAGAAACTTTGGAGGACATACAAGGTAAACTTCTTTGACTTGATGAAAATCGTAATTCTCCTTTTAATTAGTTACTGATTACCCTACGAGACAGAGATGCACTTCTCTTTTCACGCACGACGAGAAGGAGCCTCTGCACATAACCGCTTGATTCTTTGATCTTGCTGCATCCACAAACAGGGACGAATAAATTTAAAAATACTAATTTTTTAACCAGTCAAAACCTAAAACTGTGCGCTTCATCGTGCGTACGGCCCACTTGTATGCGTCAGTACAACAGTTTCCTTTCAAAACTGCTTCAAACTCGCTAAATCATACTTAAATAAGAACTTACCATTGTCCTGAGAAATTGCCACCGGGAAAATTGCCAACTACATGTAGTTAACTTTGTACATATGCAAAGATATTCAAAAGCTTACGCATACAATTAGCGCACGCATGCTGATCAGCGCGAGTACCTATACTGTGAGTCATAGTTTGTGCATGCATGATAGGAAATCAAGCAGCTGTGTGCAGAGGTTCCTCCTCTCGCGCGCAAAAGAGAAGTGAATCTCTGTCTCGCAGGGTAGTTACTGATTTAGACTTGGTGGTACATGACATCAAGATTCACTTAGGCCCAGTTCAGACGCCGTACTTCACATGAGCTGAATCGAATTCGATGAATTAAGTTCATGTGAGGTACGGCGTCTGAATCAATTCGGAACGGCTGAATCAATTCGGATCGGCTCAGCCGTTCTTCCCGCCTGGCTCAGCCGAGAATAACGGCTGTGGACCGGCTTTGATTCAGACGCCGAACTTTACATGAGCCGAAACAAATGCATAAATTATTATAATGTATTTTTCAATATAACAGCAATTTTCCCCTATTAATTTAAGTTCAGCTGAATTAAGCTCGGCGTCTGAATCAATTCAGTCGATCTAAATTAATTTGGGTCGGCCTAAATTCGAATTTGATTCGGCTCATGTAAAGTACGGCGTCTGAACTGGGCCTTACCTGAATAATTAGATAGCACTTTCTGATTATTTTCTTATGATTTCTCTCTAGTGCGCACTTGCTTTGTGGCACCAAAGTTCAGTGGCCCAGAGGGAGAGCAACGCCCAGCATCACTGGTGCCAAAAGTTGATTATCCACTTGATGGTGGAAGGATACTCAGAATTGAAGGTCAAATCAGGTATTTAACACGTAATTATAATATAATGTTCAGCAACAGAGAATGTGTCATGATGTATGATTTTCTTTGTTCTTGCATTATGAGTTATTACAGTGCGACTACTCGAAGCAGGCCAGTTTGAAGAAAAGTAACCAATCAATATGAAAGGATGGCAAAATGTTTCATAAACTGACCAATCACATTGAAGCATACAGGCATTGTTCTACAACAAAATTTGACGCAAACAAAGTGCGGACCTCTTGGAAAACCTAGAAAGTTTTCTCCAAACTGGCCCGCTTCGAGTAGTCACACTGTAAATTTGACGTAAGTTTGACAAACAGATGTCTGGACATGTGAAAAGTCATCTAATTGCACTCTAAGAGGATAATATTCTTTTTTTTTACCTTGTTTGCAGAGAACAGACATTTGACATTCTGTTTGATGGTGATGATGAAGAAAAATCCATTGCAACATGTCTGTTGGATTCTATACTTAAGGTAAAATTATATAATATTTTTTATAATATTATTGTCACTATTATGTTATTGCAATTTTGTTTTAGTCAAATGTTTAAAATACGTTTAAGGTATTTTATGTCAACTTGGGTTTGTAGTGTCCTATCGATACCAGGAAACCTTTAGCAGAGAACATCGTTCTTATTGGAGGAACTGTGATGACACCAGGGTTCAAGTAAGTTTGTCAGATCTCTACTGTTTAACGATACAATTCCTGTAATTATAAACATTCTATTTTAACCAATCAGAGCTCACCATACAGGGCGGTATTCAATGTGTTTTTTTCCGAAAGGCAGTCAAGCAGTATTTATATTACTAATATCTTTGGCAATGTTTGGAAGACGTCAGCAAGTCTTTAAAAATATTCAAAAATGTTTGCAAGCATTGATTAAGTAACCCTCGGAAAATCTTCTGAAATTGTCAGAAACAGTCAGTCTGGGATAGAAAAGGTTATTGATCTTCTAACTGAATTTGTGTCACTCAATGTAGTTAACCCACTATTGAGCTGTAGGAAAACTGGCTGCCAAACCTTGATAGATGTGTTTTGTGACCTCTGATTTCCAAAATTTTCTCAAACAAGAAGTTCCACTATAAAAGGGATGGCATTTCACACCCGAAAAGTGTGAAATGCAAATTTAGTACTCTTGTAGTCATGGCACGTTGTTGAGTCAAGCGTTCTGCAAACTAAACATGCTCCAAAATCACATGAAACCAAAATATATCATTAACAAAAATAATGATATAACTTGCTAATGCATTCTTCGAAAAAATGCAACAAATCGAAGAAAAAGCGCAGGTTGTTTGTCAGCTGTTTACACTTTGGCAGTTGATTGACAACTGGGTGTGAGAATGGCCAGGTCAGGCTCCTTTTATACCGGAACTTCTTGTTGAAGATTAACGTTTTGAATTATGATACAGTAACTTTTCCTGACCAAACCTTTCCTTGGTTTAGGCATCGTCTTTTGCAAGAGATGTATTGTTTACTCCAGTCATCAGAGTACAAGGAGAACTTGTTTATAAAAACAATCAAAATGCATCAGACACCTGTTAGTGCCAACTGTACGTCGTGGCTTGGAGGTATGTCATTAAAATCATTTATATAGTCTCAAAAGAAAAACGTTCTGGGAGTGACCTGCGTATGATACTACTCACTACGCTTAGTGGCGACATTGCCAGCGTGGTTGCCTCGATAGTGTAGTGGTCATCACGCCTGACATGTAACCAGGGAGATTGGGTTTGATTCCCGCTTGGGACAACCTGTTTTTTCGTTCTTATGGGGCGTGTGTGGAAAGTCATTACACAGTTAAATCTGTGGATTTATTTTCATTTATTTGTTGCAAGACTTTCCTGTGGCTTCAAAGTTATTCTTCATATACTAGCAACACCCTTGCCAAACATCACAGGCTAAGCAAGTTGGCATCATGCTTTCTCGCAATTATATAGGTACCTATGGAAATAAATGATGGTATATTTCAAGCTTGGTAGAAATATGAGAAAGATATTATTCTGTCAGTGACACAAGCTACTTGGAAAAAAAAATTTCCGAGTTCCCCCAACAGGAGTCATTGAAACCTATGACCTTCTGCACACTGGTCGGACGCTCTACCACTGAGCTACAGGAGACTTATGGGAGCTAAGGCTAGATACTTCTTTCCCCTTTTGAATATGTATACAACAGTTTTAACTCCCTTGCTAATTGTAGCACTGTTCTTGCAGGTGCAATATTTGGTGCCCTTGAAGTATTGGCGGACCGCTCTATAACTAAAGAGAGATACGCACAAGATAGCAACATCCCAGACTGGGCGTCCTGTGTAGTGCAAGCTCTCGACAATATCCCCATTTTAGATGAGCGGACCCTTGAAAGACCTGTGCTATCTCGTCGTCAGACAAGTGGCATTACCAGCACCCTGAGCAATATAAGCAGCTCATTGTCAAGCCGACTTCTTAGTGGAGGCAGTCGGAGCCCTTTGGCATCAAGTTTACTTCAAAGAGTTGGAGCATCACCTAGTTCGGGCACTTCTTCAAGTATAAAAGAAAATGACAAAGAGAACCAAAAGGAACAAAAACAGTGAATCTATCTCAGACTTGTATATACTGCATGAAATATGGGAAGGGGAAGAAGATAGTGGGTGTGCCTGTGGTAGCACCGAGTAGGAATGTCATTTTGTTTACCAGTACACCCAATAGGCCAATTTCAATATCAAAATTCTAATTTGCATCCGAGGCTTGGTGGAATAAAACAAAATCAATTGATTTATTCATCTCTTGACCTCAACGTGATTTCTTTTGTTTTATTCCCACAAGCCTGAGAGCCAAGTTAGAATTTTAATTTATGGATATTGACGTACATGTATTGATAAAAAGATCATGACAGAAAGCCTCAAATGCTAGTCGAGAACCTAAAGGATATTTATTAAACTTTCCATGGTCTCTAATGGACTTCTTGTTGTCGTCTGTCCTTATAGTCTATATTGCTTATGTATGAAAAAGTATTAAAATATCTAGTGAAAGTATTGGTTGTTTGCTTGTCTCTATAGCAATTTGCACATGATACAGACTAACTGTTATGAACAGTCGTATTTTGGGCGAGTGAGCACTAAAGTTTATAAGCCGCCATCTTAGAAAGCCCAAAGAAAGTCTGCGTAGGAGGCTATCTTGGATTAGGAAACGTTGGAGGGTTGGGGCGAGTGCAAAACAACTGACAAGGGAGTGGGCATCTGGCAGAAAGGTGTCCCCCACCCACCCACCCTTGATTTGTCCCAACTCTCCATGTTTTGCAAATCCAAGATGCCGGCTAAACACTCAAACCATCACTTGCCCACAAATACCTAAACTGCAGGCAAAGTATATTCCAACGAGATGGATTTGAACCAGTGACCTAAGGAGTAAGGATGTCAACAGTACAGTCCTCTGCTTTTATGGGATCACGCAAGATGTAACGTGATGTTTGAGGTATTGTGCAATTTTCTGTCACGCAACTGTCACAATTTGTGTGACAGAAAATTGCATTATCTCAACTCGGCTTCGATCAACATGCTTTCTAAAAGAACATCATTATCATCGTCCAAGAGTGGCTCATGAAGCCACAGTGACAAATACACCATCAGTTCATCTCTGTTCCTACAACGAGTAAATTCCATCACTAGTCTCTCCTTTAATGAAAGCTCTTTGGTAAATGAATCGAAAAGCCTCTGTGACACATCACCTGCAATGCAAACAAATATAATTTCATGTCCATCACCATGGTTAATGAAAGGTAACTTTACAGTGAAGAGTGCCCTACCGTTGACACTTTACAAAGTTTTTGACAACTTTCTAATGGTTTTCGTTTCAACTGGCCAATCAAAATGCAAGAACTATGAAAGGCAGAGATGTCAAGCTCCACATTCGCGTTCTAACAATTGAAGGGCGTGATGGAAAAACAGCATTACAACAATAGAATTATATTGTTGTAATCCTGTTTTTCCACCACGCCCTTCAATTGAAATCTCTGCCTCCCACAGTTCTTGCAATTTGATTTGCTAGTTTAAATGGAAGCCACCAGAAAGTTGTTCAAAAGTTGTCAAAATTATCAAACACTTTGTCGAGTGGCAATGGTAGGGCACCCTTCACTGTAATAATGTAGTAGTTTGAATAATTATCTACAGCATCTTTGCACGCATGGTGGTCCTATTGACGCTAGATAATGCGTCTTTGTACGCATTGCGGTCCTATTGATGCTAGATAATAAGTATTGTAAAGGTGAAAAAATAAATACTCACAGAAATGCTCGATAGTCCAGGTACTGAAGATTTGGTTGTCAGAACTGTCTTCATTGTATCTTTGAAGAGCCTTTAGGTTTCTTATGGCATGAAAGCTCTGTACTAAAGCATCCATTTTTGTGTGTAAATTAGCCTAAAAATAAACAGCTTTACATGTCAGGCAATGAAAAACAATCATTTGCCGCTATACTGTACTTGGGTTGTCACGCAACACTTCCCTTGGAGGGGAGAAGCTTTGCATGACGACCCAAATATAGCTATAAACTTGAGAAAATTTTAGGGGATTGGGGGGACTTCCAGATAAAAGTGACGGGGTTGATCGTCGTACCTTTTAGGAGTTAAAATTTGTGGTTTGGTACCGCTTAGGGGTGTTAAAATCTAAAATGACTACCATTCTTTTAGGGTATTTAATCGGAAAAAAATATGATAAGAACGTCTAGTTTTGTCTTAGAAATAGGTACTCAGGGGTGAAAATGGATTTGAGCCACACCCACAAAACGAGGTTCTGGTACCTTTTAGGGGTTCTTTTCAAAATTTCCGACGATCACCCCCGTCACTTTTATGTGTGAGTCCCCCCCCCCCCCCCCCCCCCCCTGGGGGGGGGCGGCTAGAGATGTGTCAGAATATTTTTCAGTGGCCGTCCATACGTACCAAAGAACCATAAATTGTTGAAAGTTCTTGAGAAGCCTTTGTGATTTCCTCTTGAAGCTTAAAGGCCGAGTCTTGGTCGTTTGCTAGAGCAAGTGTGCTAGTCCCTTCAACTGCATGGTATCTATTCACCAAAAAAGTTAAACTACTGTTGTACTATAAAATCGAAACAAGCTAGGTATGGATCATCATCCGATACAAAGGTATTAAAATAATCAGGACGCTTAATATGTGAAAATAAAATAATGTAACCTACTCTTTTTGAAGCTGTAAATTGACCAATTTGTTAGCTGCAGATGTTCCCAGCTCGTTCAATTTTGACCATCTTTGCATGTTTTCGTGCCAATTAGCGCAGCAATCTCTTAACCGTTTAGCAACGTCTGACAAATTTCTGCTCGGAGATGATCTCGGGGAAACTGTTTCCTTTTTAGACGGCGTTTTTGGAGTTTTGGGAGATTTTAACTTTTTTGGCGAAGGGGCCGCCATATTGGATGGAGCCACTCGGGAAAGACTGGGTTTTAGATAAAACCTTGTTGCTAGGGAACGGAAGACAACGAGATTGATTATTAGCAACGAATACTTTATTTACATAGCAACACCAATCGGGTGTAGAAATAATTCAATGAAGATGTAAGAATAATGTACTTGCCATCAAATTGGTGTAGAAATTGGGTAACTGCTTTGAAGCCACTGAAAGAGAATATAATTTACGCTCGGAGGTAAGCATTTTTAACGTTTTTACGCACGTTTTAAAAGAAAGTAAAATACTTCTTTTAGTTTCGATCGTGACGAACGGCTCGATAGTGATCGACAATGGTTAGCTTCCTTCGGGTTTAGTTAAACGTAAGCCTAATGATAGTCGGTTTGTCTTTACATAAGCTTACCAAAACTGAACAGCCACAGAACCGTATTCAAGCACACACTTTGCATTTACAATTGATACAAGAGATCGCTTAAAGATTTACAAATCACGAATTTTAAAAGATTTCGTTGAAAATATTGCACACGTGCCAGAGAAACATGTGTGTTGATGTAAAACTTTGATTTTAGTTACATGTAGTTAAACGTGTGGGATTCTAGATTCAGCGAATTCATGTGGACATTGATAAATATTCAGGATTCGTGATTTCATTGTAAAAAAATACCGCTCTCGATAAATCAATGGTCATTTTGAAATATATATTCAGCGCCATAGGGTCTAGATATATTCAGTGCCACAGATTCATTGATCTACATGTATAAGACATTGCCCTTTCAAATGATTTCAAGCACGTACATGGTCTAATTTGTAAATCAACAGTATATTAATAAAAGTTCAACCGGAAACCACCCTTGATAAAAAAATTTCAATATCAAAATACCATCACCGTGTTTATTTTGTCGAGAATATTCCAGTCTTCATTTAAAGAATATTTTTTTTTTATCAAATGGATGTGTTTGAAAATAATCACTGCAGGGACACTATACAATGTCCTTCTATTCATATAAGGTGTGGTTTAATTGGCTCTTTAGTGTAATTAGGTTCTGCTTGAGTGACGTGGGTGTTGACACCCACTGTGTTTACTTGACAACACCAAATTACGAAATTATACGACGGGTTTCACAAATTTCTTGATGAAAATTGTTAGCCATGAAGGCTTTTTCAAAGAACAAAGAAGTTCTGTGTGTTCACAACATAAGGTAATATTGATTCAGTAACTCTAAACCGTGTAAGCGCAGTAAAAGGGCACATCAATCTCCTAGTAGCTGTTACCCTGCGAGCAGAGTTGCTTTCGGGATAAAACAATAAGATTTTATTACTTGCTTTAGTTAACAAAGCAGTTTGATTTACTGTGTGAATCACAAAAGCGTGGATACTTTAAAACCACGCTTGGATTTTCCTTTGCCAAAAATTGGTCCGACTATTTTTTTCCTGTATTTATATTATTGCTATTTTCTCATTTAGCTTTTCTGCAAAAACAAAGTGTAAATTTGAGTTTCCTCGATATTCTTCTTGCGGTTTGATCATGTCAAAGTTAAATCAAAGTGTTCATGCTTTTTTGATTCACACAGTAATGCCTGAACTGAATGTAGGTGCACTAGTTAATGATTAAACAGAATAGATCCAAATTTATATCACCTATCAGTGATAGAGATTGCAATCATTTAATTTATGATTTGTCATCTCCGTCACTGGTGAGATGTTCATAACTTTCAAAACCAAACTTCACCTGACGTGTGGAGCCTCCAGTGAGCAGTCACCTCCGGGGTGGCAAAATCCAAGAAGCCAAGACCCTTTTTTGCAAGGCAATTTCTGGTGAGGCCCTTGACATATATAAAATAACAGCAAGGAGCCCAGAATGACCACACTTAGTTAATTCACATTCTATTGTGCATGCATACTATCCAATCAGAAACTGAAGATTAAGCTATCCTCAGCTTTTGATTGGATAGTATCCGCACACGAAAGAATGTGAATTAAAAGTGGTAACACTTTTAGGCTCCTTGCTGTAATAGGTATTAATAACTCGATGCCATTTATTTTTGCAAGAGTTTTAATTTTATTTATTTCACAAGTCACTGACATTTATTGTAACCTTTATTTTATCATAGATTAAGTGAAGACCTTCATGGCGCAGGCCCTTTATGACAGCTCACCAACACGCTCTTTGCGTCAATACAACGGCAATGCAGAGCTTTCATCTTATGTCCCTGATACGATGATGTCAGCTTCGGCCAAACCTTCTCAAGTTAATTACAACATGAGCCAAAATAGAAGTGCTCCAAAGAAGAGGCTATCGCGTCTGGAATTACTCAGAAGTGATTACAGCAAGAAACTTCAAATTGAAAGAGAAGAGAAGATAAATAAGTTAAAAGTTATTCAACAGGAAAATAGTCTTAAACAAGATGATAGTGGGATTGTACGAGAATTCTTTGCAGAGAGAAGAGCACTGGAGGCTACAAGGAAAGGACAGAAAAATCCTGAATTGCTACCCCCTATTGAATCACATTTCAAAAAGGTGAAGGGGCAGAAACAGGACACACACTTAGTTAAAAATGAACAACTTTCAAAAACAAATCTGTCAGCTGGCAAACGGATTAGTTTGAAACAGGAACCTCCATCACTACAAAAACATTGCCTTCAAAATACTCAACAAGGACTCAAACAAGGAACATTGGTGTCAGTGTACGGAAAAGAACGAAGGGTATAGATAAACTAGACCCACTGCCTCCGCTCAGCAAGGGTGGTTCTGATATGGCAAGAAGAAAGCCACCAACTCCAAATAAGAGATATGAAACACATTCTGTTTTGATGCAGGATGATGGTGACGATGTTGAGTCTACTGGTCCATTCATGCCTATACCTCCGATTGAAAGGAAACCGAAACGATCTAAGGTTCCGTTACCACCCCCAAGTGGTGAAGAATCTATGTTAAGTGATTACGAAGATGCACAGAGCACCCTTACAGATTACAGCAGCGTAGCTCCAAATTTAAGCAAACTGAAAGCCAAGGCACTGAAGCAAAGACAGCTAAGCAAGCAAAAATTGTTTACCACGAATGAACCCCAGGACAATGGAAAATTGACCGACTTCCAAAAATGGCAGATGGACCAGGACAGCGAGCGAGCAGAGAGGTTGGAAAAACACAAACAGAAATCTGAGTTGTCTCTTTCTCAGCGAGAAAATGACATTCTTAATCAGATACAGGAAGAGCAATCGAGACTTGAAAGGTTAAAGCAGCAGAGAAAAGAACTCGATGAACAGGAGAAACGTCAAAAGGAAGAGGATGAAAAGTGGTTGGATCAAAAGCGTACTCTAGAAGAACAGGACATCTTACCACAGCAACATTCTGCTCAAGAATCTAAACCGACTAAGAAAACGATATCAAAGAAGCCATCAAAATCTCATAAGCAACCAGCAAAAGAGGATCGAGCTATCCCAACACAAGCACAGGAAGATGATCAAAGTGAGAATATCCATGACAATGCATACAGTAATTTCTATGATGAACAAACTAAGGGTGTTGATGAGGTTGTACTTGACGTTTCTCCCTGTTCCATCTGTGGACGTAATTTTGCTTCCGAGAGGCTGGCCAAGCATGAAAAAGTGTGCGAAAAAAATTCAAACTCCAAACGGAAGGTGTATAATACAAGACAGCACCGCAGTGAGGGCACCGAGTTTGAAAATTATGTACAGAGTGGAAAACACCTGGAGGAACCCAAGAAAAAGGTAACTTTTTTCACCAGATCTACGTATACTTATTTCCTTCATCATGCTGTCTCAATCATGGCAGATGGTTGGCCTCCTACCCCCAGAGACTACCAGCTATAACGAAATGCCATCAAAATCAAAGGATATGTTGTAACAGAATCAGACCATTGTCATTTAATCCTAAAGTTAAGAGTCAGGGAGGTGCAAATGACTCAAGCCATGTCCACCCACCACTCCCACCACACCCCCCCCCCCCCCAAAAAAAAAAAACCCAGTGACTTTTCGACCTTAAAATACTCCATATCAAACATCATAAGCACAAAACTTGTCCAAAAAGTTTGACTACTCCACCCCCCTCCTTGCTTATTTTGTATCCCAAACTTTCGCATCTCTGATCACTTTCATCCCTGAGAACACCTCCTGAGAATATGCTGCCAAATTCAGGAACTAAAACTGATTCACTTATTTCATTTGCAGCCCAAGGCCAACTGGAGAGCTCAGCATGAAAATTTTATCAAAACTATCCGTTATGCCAAGGGAGCGAGCAACGAACCTCCACCGCCGACAGAAAACCCAGACTATGTCCAATGTCCACATTGCGAGAGGAAATTCAATCCCGCCACAGCGGAAAGACACATACCGAAATGCAAAGACATCAGAGCAAAGCCTGCTGCGTTGAAGAAGAAGAAACGATGAAGCTCATCTTGATTCTCAAAATTTAGAATTATATTATTATTAAGAATTTTATCAGTGTGAAGAACTTGGATATTTGTGTTGACTATATTATTATATTTTACTGTTTAACAGCATATGTGTTTGAGATATATTTTTAAAATGTTTTATAACTGGAGTGGTTAAGAATGGAATAAAATGATCAATCTTAATGTTAGTTTGTGGTGGGTAAAGACGACAGAACTGAAACAATAAAAACATTTTTTAAACTATTGTATTGCAAGTTCCCAAAATATCCCTTCACTAGCCTAGTGGCCCACAGCTAGCTGCCGAAGTTTATCCCGGTTTCTGTAGCATGAAGCGACTAGGAGTATTGCTACTCCCCTGGATAAGATGCTAGTCTATTGCAGGTTATCCCCAGCATTTTGTCGCCAGTGGTACCCATTTACACTCCTGGATGGAGAGAGAGGCACTGTGAGAGTACAGTATCTTGCCCGAGAACACAACACAGGGCTCGAACCAACCCGAACCGCTTGGTCCGGAGTCCAGCTCGCTAACCATTAGGCCAGCATGTGTCCCCTGTTAATTTACTGGACATATAATAATAATAACAAATTATTATGTCAAAGAATAATTATCACAATGAGACGGATATTGTAAAACACATTTAATGTTCGAGGGGCAAACCAAACGCACACTTGCCAACTCTTTGTTGCATTATAAGACCAACAATGTACGTAGTCTCAGTCCGAATAAATACTCTTCTAAGTTTCAAACTCTCAGATAATCTCCAACTTTCTCTTTTGTAGTTATAAAATACATATGTACAAAATATCTGTATAAATATACTTAAGTAGATAAATATTAAGTCGCCAGGCCAACAAACTACCAGTTAAACAAGACAATCGGACATTGTTCATGGCTGTTTCACTTATCATAGACAACGAGTAGTCCCTCATTTTTCTTAGGGATTGAGCGGGCAAGCAGCGCGTGGAAATCACCTCCCACGGGGAGACACGACGCAAGGTGTCGTCATAGTCATCATCACGTCTCCATGTGAGAGGTGATTTAATCGTTGTCGCGTCTCGCAGGAGATTTCCATGCGCGTTTGCCCACTCGATCCCCTACACTAATCACAACTTAAAAGTGAAATTTCCTGTACAAAAAAAAAAGATTGAAATCCTACTCTGACAAAACGAGTCTACAATTTGCACCTCTTACTTCATAGAATGCAAACAGTAAGGTAGAAAAAAATAATACATTATCTGTTTCAAAACAACTGGTTTGATAGCAAAGGTAATAAGTTAATGGAGTAGATGGTGAAAAAGCCAGAACAATTTTTTACCTATTCTGTGCAAAGACTTACAACACTCAGTCATTCAAATCTCAGTTCTTTGCATCTACAAGCATGTATAAACAAAACAAAACAAAGTTTTTTATGTATATATACATTGTATATATCTCCCCGCTAACATGTGCTGAACTTTATGTTCTAAAGGGAGCACTCAATCAGATTATGGACATAAATTGTATGATTATAAAAAAATCCCTTGTGTTGGCTTTCAGGATTTTAAAGTATTTCAACCACAAACGAGAAGTTTAAACTTGTGGTTGAATGTGTATTTAGTTTATGAAACACTGTTAGGATAAATGAAAACATTCTAATGATGGAACCTCAAAATCCCGAATGACCAAACACTTACAAAATTATATATCCCTTCCTGAAACAGTAGAAAATGCCTGCTCAGATGAAAACAAAAGTACATTCCAGGTACATGTGTACTGCAATATAAAGTCCTGAATGATTACAACAAAACCAACGAAAGGCCACTTATATTTTGCCCAAGTCCTTAAAAAAGGATTTCTAAAGAAGCTAAGTCTTCTAAAATGTTCTGCAACTACATGTACAGTCAAAACTAGGGACCCTCAGATCACGGTACAAGTACGAGTTTTTAAACCTATTGTGTATCCTCAAGATCGTTGTATCAGATGCCAATCTCATTCCCAGAACCTACACTTCTACTAGTCAGTGACAGAGAAGAGCGAGAGCTTTGGGAACAAGATTGTTTTGAAAGTAGAAAGTCGTACTCGTACCTCAATCTGAATGTCGCTACTATCTCCGAGATAACTACTAAGTCCCCAAGACAGTATTTCAAGATAGCTGTCAGCCATCAAAAAGACTTGTCGTTAAAACATGTACCAATACACATGCAAGTATGCAAGTTTGACTTATTAAGAGTTTCCTAAATGCATTCCATGAACAGTTTTTAGACAATAAAGCTAGTTTAGGTAGCTTGACATTGTTATCACCGATCCCACACAGAGGGTGATGGAAGCCTGCTTCCTTCATTTGAGATAACAAAACAACCACCAAAACAACTGTGTTCCCTGTATCAACCTTGACATCAACAGATAAGTTCTCCTCACTGGTCTTCATACATTTCTCAACGAACTACTGTAGTTAGGAGAATTTGAATAATGCAGTTGAAGCTCCCGTAAGTGGACACCCTTGGGAAGCAGAAAAAGTTTCCTCAACTGGAGCTGGCCGTTTACGTGCGGGAATGTGTAAATACAGAGTTTGTATGAGCTAGATTTCAAACAGGGTTTTGTCAAGGCGGCCGTTAGTAGAGCTGTCCGCCTAAGAGTGTCCACTCAGAGAGCTTTGACGTCACATGTATGAATCACAATGATTTCCCTTTGATGACCAGTCACTGAACTCTCATGACCTACATGCAAGACCTTGTATAGATATTTTGAGGAGAATTTAAATGTTGATCACTAGAAGGGCTGAGAGGGTTATACAATGGTTCAATGACGTTTTCAAAAGATATAAAGTCCAATGTCAAAAGTGTTTTTTCAGCTGAGAATAACAAACCTATTAAGCTCTCGAGGAAATTATACTTCATAATGTCCAATACAATTAACATGACAAAGGCACATCAGTGAAACCACAAGATTGAAGTGTGTTTTTAGAAATTGTATTTTGAAACAGGTGATGTGGAACAGAAGAACACAATATACCACCCATCAAAGTTGGTCAACAGTTTGAATGGAAATATTTGCTTTATTTTGGATGACTGCCTACTTCTCATGCTTAGCCAAGGTTGAACAGTAAACATAATGAAAAAATTGTCCAAACAGATGCCCAAATTGTAAAAAAAAAGTCATCTCAGAATGGACAATTTTAGATTGCTTCAATCACCCCTGCAAACAAGACATGTACAAGAACAAGATCCACTAGTCATTTGGACATCTACTGGGTTAATCAGGCACAATCATACAAATTGCATGAAGACATCTACATGTATATTTAACTGCTCCAAAAATTGAGCAACCTTATATAATGTACCAAGAATAAATCGGGGTCTAACTTTTCTCTAAAACGCAAATAAACTGATGTCGACTTTTGCCACAACTTCGCAGCTCTTCTGCCACATGTAGGCAACCAGCTGTAATCAGTGATGGACACACAAGATATATGTTAAAGTCCATAAGATACCTTGCTTGTATCCAAGTTTTCTACACTTTTAACGAGCAGTGTGAAACGACGCACATGACTTGTATAAGTATCCAGAGTGAGGTAAAATATGCAGTACTTGCCAACAACAGCTCGGGAACACGTCAGCTGTAACAAGTTAATAGGCAAAGCCGGGTTCTTCCACTGGCGCAAGACTGAATGTTGTGTTCATCTGTATGGGCTTGAATGACAACACCGCTGGATCACAGCTGCGACTATGTCTGGCATTGGAGATACTCTGCAATTTAAAAACAACGCATATAGTTAAAGGCTTGAAAAAAATAAAACTGCCTGTAAATTTCCCAGCTGTGTTTTACAGCAGCTTTTCCACAGAATTGTTTCCAATAATATTATGACCATTTTCTAACCCAAATTCCAGTCAGTCTAAATTGCCATCACACACTCATCCTTGTCATGGCTGTGTGCCACATCAGGTCTCTGTGGCACAACTGAAGCATAATTTGCTATGTTGCATAATAGTAAAAGGCCTGAGTTTCCAAGTATCTGACGAGAAAAAGATCGACCAATCTGTCCCGAAAACAGTCCGTGATTCTAGGGGCCGGGGGGAGTGGGGGTATATCACTGGTGCGAGTGGAAAAAAATCCGGGCGAGTGCATCCTGATAGTCACTCGCCAAATGGCGAGTGCTCTATAAATTAAGTGTCCAACCCTGAACTTCTTTTACATAATACAGTAGAACCCCGCTAACTCAAACTCCCAAGGGAAACAAAAAATAGTTTGAGATAGCGGGGGTTCGAGTTAGCCAATAGTAAATGACTGAAAAACAAGGGCAAGAGGGAATGTGTTTGAGTTCGAGATAGTGGGGAGTTTGAGTTAACCGAGTTTGAGTTAGCGGGATTCTACTGTACAATAAATTATGCTGGTCACTTTGTGATCTTGCAGACCACAAATAGACAGACACAATATCATGGTAAGAATAGATGAACTCCCTCACCTAATGCTGACTCTGGCAGCAATTAGAGAGCACGCATCGCAACTTTACTTACCCTGATTCTAACTGGTCTTGGTCTTGACAGGCCATGGGTATGCTTCTTTATCAGAACAGATTTCTAGAAGCAAAAATATTCGTAAATGAAAAAGAAATGTGTACATCTATTCACACAAGATAATTTCCGCCTTCCCCATCTTGGGATTGAAATTAAACTTGAATAGCCTGAAATGTCACTTGTCTCCTTGCCCCTCAACCCAAACCAGGGTGTTGGCAAAATTGTCATAAATTAGGACATGACGCTATTTTCTAATTCAAATTACCATATCCCAGTGGCTGACTATTGGCAAACTCACAGTCTGATAGGCTACACAGGCAACTACTATTGATCGATAGAAAGCCTTAGGAGTGTACTCGCAGTGTTTTCATAAATCAGTTTTATCGATATTTTATGTTTAATAGATCAGCCACTGGGTTATGCTAAAACGATTAAGACTGCTCACTCTCGGTTTCTATTGACTCGCAGGTAACCCCCAACCCCACCAGTACAATTCACCTGTACCCATTTATACTCGTGTGGAGAAAGGCGCAGAGTGACGCCGGCCTGGGTTCTATAGAACCCAGGCCGTTCGATCCGCTAACCATTCGGCCACCACAGCATCTCTCATATCATTTGGTGTACTTGACTTGTATCGAATTTAGAGCAAAAGGAATTCCAAACTGCAAGTAATATCTAGAAACAAATCCCCAAGTTATGGCCGAAATTGATACCTTTACCCATCAAAAAAAATTACCACTCAGTTGCAGTCTCTTCTTCTGGTACAACTCTAAAAATACATTTTCACATGATTGACAAGCATTATAGTCTTGCTTTACATTATTAAAGATTAAAATCTCTATTCAATTTGTCAGCCAATGAAACATTGATTCTTACAAAGCATTTCAACAAGTTTCATCAGCCTTGGGTAATGTACAATAAAACACAAAAGGCTATTTGTACAAGAATTCAGATATTTCATCAGACTGTCAAATCTTTGAAAAAGAGCCGTGTAATCTTTAATCCAGTGTAATATCGAGTTACCTACCAGTCATGTATAACAAACAAACACGACACACAGGGCGAGTGAAAACAACATTTCACAAACAAAAATCAGCTTTGAAGTTTCTTTTTTGAATATCAAAGTAGGCAGGGGCTTGAAATTCACGCCTTTTAAACAAATGGGTCAAAAGAACGTAATAATTATTGGAGGTCATTTCAAAAGGAGTTTTGGTGTCATAATTGATATTACCATGCACCCAAATCATTAATATAAACATCGGCAAGGTCATATTAAATGCACCAGTTGGCAGAGAAAAAAATAATAATAAAACTCAATGTTTCAACCAAAATGTACGCCTGGAAAGCCCTTACCTGTTGCATTTTCTCGAAGTTTAATGAAGGCCTCGAGAAAAATGCCTCATCCTCTGCGAAAACAAGTCGATGTTTTTTCCTCGAGTGGCCCTCACTTGTGTATGTTGTGGGCCTCACTCTTGCAGAAAATGCTGAATGTTTGGACAATACTGTGACTTTGCCAGGTGGACTTGAGCTTAGCACCAGCGGCCCACTCTTTTTGCAACAAAGTTCTTTGATCTCATCGTCGCTCGATGAACTGTCGTTACCAGAAGCGAACTGCTGGAGTAGTTTGTGAGAGTTCACTTGAGACCACTTTCTTTTCTCCGGTGCACTATTTTCTCGAGCTGGAATTTCTATCGGTAAAAATGCACTGTTTATACTTTCCGTCCTCGTGTCTCTGTCGGTGTATATATTTTCCTTCGCCTCTAGTTCTTCTTGTCCTACGAAAGACGACTTGATCTTTAAAGATTCCTCGTGTATGTTGTTGTTATTCAGTAGTGTTTTGTCGGCTGGTGATCAAAGTGAAAACGACAAATATTAGTGATATCTGACAGAATAAAATAAACGAACAACTATTCATTTAATACCTCCATTTATCTCCTTTAACTCGTCATCTTCGTCTGCGCTTTCCTCTAAGGCGGACTCCCCCTGTAAAAATAGCTGAAAAAAAAATACATCGAGAAGAAATTGAAATTTTAAAAGCTTATGCAAGTGGTGCATGGGCAGTTATAAGAACAAATGAGCTTCGTGTCAACATCGAAATTGCGAGAAAGGAATAATCGTATGTACTTCTTTTATACTATACCTGCGGCTCATACGGCTTGACTTCATTGATGGATTGGTTCTTGAACTTGAGAGCTAAGAATTTCAGCATTTCTTTGCTGAGAAGAATTCGCTCGCTCGACAGTTGGATGGCGGGAACAAGAACGATTTTCCCGCGAGATCCTGTGGCGTCAAGTGGGTCTCAAGTTGACGTCGCAGCGCCCCTACACAAAAGAAAACAGAAAAACTTTCGTGTAAAAAATTTATAAGGCTTACTACACGACGAAATCGTTACTGCTTTAAAATCTGTGGTTGTTACATACCGAGAAAGGACCGGAAATCATTGACATGCATTCTGCTTTCTTGCGGTCGAGCAGCGATGACCGAAAACAAATCTGCGAGCAGCTATAAGCTTACTAGTTGTTGTTCCTATATTAAATAAGCTTACTGTTTACTGTAAACCTTCCTTTTTGAGCTAAATATTCAACGTGTTTTCGGCCCTTCGTCTGAAACACAAAATTTACCTTCACATGAGATACCCAAACTAACGAGCTCATACAATGAAACGCTACACAATTCGAAAATGTAGTGTCAACCTGTTCATGTGCCCCAGCTCCATCTTCGATTCACTCGTTTGATTTGCAAGGGCAAGATATTAAAATTTCGAGAAATATAATGAACAATATAGCATGAAACATAAGCTTTAGCTTGACTAGCAGTTTATCTATGAGAGAAGTTTAAAGATTTTAAACGAGGTCAAAAGATAAGACGAGGGAAGTCGGACATATCGGCTGTGTGCCCTAGGAAAACACCACAATGTTCAGGATAATTTTAAAAATGCAAACCAACAGTTTGACTAAGTTAAAGTATTAAGCTTTGAGTAAAATTCTGAGCCATTCAACTAAAAACTCTTCCTTCGTCTAACTTCGCTAGCGAACGGCAAAATTATGAAATAAACTCATTTCTAACTCACAATGCAGGCCAGGTGCCGTTGACAAAGAAATGCGTGTTCATCGTTTCTACTCCTTCGCTCCCCTGCGGCAAGCTATATTTTCGCTAGAGTTTAGTGAAAGGACTACCAGTAATTCGAAACAAAACATTTGCCTACTGATACAACGACTTGTACAATTCTACGAACGTTGAAAACGATGCTGCGGAGAAGGGAAAAACTCCATTCTCAAAGTGTGTACTAAGCTTATACGTGTTCAACGACGTTTTTTAAAGCATTTGCGCCAGTCAACCAAGCTCCTGAAACAAACTGTGTACAATAAGATTAGAACAGAGGCGTAATAAAGGAATACCTTGAAGCGAAGCCCACAAAAAGTCTACAGTGTTGATTTCATCGTACGTTACAGCTTCCAGTTAGAGTTTGCAAGCGACGTAAATGAACACCCCGAGAACTAAATAAAGCTCATGGGACTGAATCTGAGCGATCTGATTGGCTAGCAGCAGTGAAGACAACCCATTCACTGCGCTGACAGCCGGTGACAGCCGGCCTGTTCACTGTGCGCGACCATGACCCCAGCAATAATATTTTCGCTTTATGAATGGCAAAAGTACAAGTGAGTAAATAGTATTGGGTTACGTGTAATGTACTCTATAGATCTTCAACTTCACAAGTTCAGGCATGAAAGGGCGGCTTTTAAGTAGCTGGCATTCAATTGTCAATTTCATAACCTGGACTTTAATTCCTACTTTATTCAAGAACTGCAAAGCAAAACAAAGGCCCAGTGGGGGCGGGAGAGAACAAAGTGATCGAAACGATAATAAATTCAAAGCTGGTCCAGCGAAGGCCCAATTTCCGCCACTCTCGTGTCCGGTGGGTGTCTTTTTTCCCCGATAAGAGACTGTTCCTTCGTGGTTGCATGCATCTGTAAGTTTTTAGCTACACGCGCGACTGAAATGTTATACCCTACCTAACGATTTTTGCCAGTCGGTACCTGCGCTGCCTCATGGCTGGACAAAATTTGGTCACGCGAAACAAGTTAACTGCCACGTCAGAGCACGATTAACATATTTGATCTACGTAATTCGGTAAAAGAAACGCTCCAATTTTTCTCCTTCCATTTATTATTTATTTTATTTTTTGTCAAGCATATATGGCGAAGTGAGAGCATAATAGCTTTTGTTCATAACTTTTTATAAAGTACGCAGTTTTGACGACAGCTTGGCGGTGATAATTATGATTATTAGCGTCATTAGCACATATAAACAAGATCTGCATTGATCCATTTGGTAAAGGTTTAATACTATAAAGCCTCATAATACGCTTCGGTTCTGTATCCAGAACACATAGTTCAGCCAGAATCTTTTCACGAATATTTTAAGGGTGTTATATCTAGTTATATATGCCTCAGTCTGCGACAGGCAGGTGGACCACCCACAAGATCAGTGATAACACTGTCCAAGTTTAAAAGTTCGTCTGCCACGCAGGCTACGTCCAAGCAGACGGATTATTTCATTTATTCTGTCTATTCTGTCACAGTCTATTTTAACAAATCCACCTCAACAGCACGGAAGGACATCAACTCATTCCCAGGGTCTCTCTTCTACCTTGATGCTCAGATTGCGGATATTTCCCCAGTGCGCACCTGGACAGCTGGTTGACGAAAGTGATCATGGAGGGTGGGGGAGGGGACATATTTATGAAATACCGCAGAAATCTTGAACGTAACGACAAGCTCGACAACCTTGAATGTAACGTAACGACCCTTCAGTGGGTGAAGAGGCAATTTGAGTGTCAGTTGCCCACTGGAACATAACACAATGACCCCAGCCAGCGCTCTAACCCGGAAAGCTCGGTCCGAAGTATCTCACAAGTCAGTACAGTAAAATGTATGCGCAAAAATTGATTTGATCAGTGACTAGGTGGCTTGATGTATATGTGTTTCAGTTGCGTTTTCAACACGCGCGGAAAACCATGAAAACTGCCCCCGGGTGGGGGGGGGGGGGCTTCCATGTAAAAGTGACGGGCGTGATCGTCGTATCTTTTAGGGGTTAAAATTCGTGGTTTGGTACCGCTTAGGGGTGTTAAAATCTAAACTGACCACCGTTAGAGTTATTCCGTACCTTTAAGGGTATTAAATAGGGAAAAAAATATGACAGGAACTAGTTTTGCCTTAGAATTGGTACCTCTTAGGGGTAAAAATATATTCGAGCCACACCCACAAAGTTAGATTTTGGTATACCTTTTAGTGGTTCTTTTCAAAATTTCCGACGATCACCCCCGTCACTTTTATGTGGGAGTCCCCCCCCCCCCCCCCGGGAAAACTGTAGCGAGTGACCCGACGCTCAACTCCTGCACTGCGGACCGTAATGGCCCAGGGCAGTTCTTTCCTCTCCCTTGCCGATTCCGCACAAAATTTTGCCGTTTGTGTTGTTTACCCGGGCGTTAACTTGTCTATACATGCAGTTTCCCCCATTCTCTCCACAATTATGAACCGGGAACTTCAAACAAAATACGAACCATCAAAAAGCGAACGCAAAATAATATAAGGGGTTAGAACGCACTATGTTATTAGTTTGCGCCAACATTTGTTATGAATCTTACCCGACACGGCAAAACTCTGATCTGAAAGCCTGACCAGACCAGCAGTGCTCAGGAAACAGTATCAACAAAGCATCGATTCAATCCATTCAGTGATGATATCCTCATGATACACAAGACCCCATACATTTTAGAATACAGCTATTTGATACTTCACGTGTGCATGTGTTGCCGGTGAACAAAGATAAGAGATCTACAACGATCGCTAGTGACAGATTTATCTGCGGCCTGTGAAAACCGGCGAAATTTATACCATAGGACTAAAGAATTACAGCTGGTTTGAATTCGGTTCCAAATCATCCGAAAAGTAAAGCAATATAATTTCCCCGAGTCGATGTTCTACAATTTCTGAAAATTTCCCATCGCCGAACTTCCCTTTCATTTTATTTCACAAGCGGAGCAGTTCTAGCATTTTTCAGCGGCTCTACAAAAAAATCGAATGCGTGAACTTACGTGAAACAGTTGAGTAAAATGATTGCAAAACCAGCACATTTAATTTAATCACCCGGATACGGAATCTTTCTTACAGATGGATACGATATTTCAACGAATAATGATTTCGAAAAGCTGACAAGCAGCCAACGAAGCTTCCATTTTAACTGCAGGGAAAGCAGTCACATCTCCCTTCCATCTGGATACGCCACTAAATGAAGCATTAATGCTGTAATGGATGTATTTTTTTAAAGTCAGTGCACTGCTTGTCTTTGATGTGGTTTCGTCCCCAGAACTGTTCTCAGTTAAAACCATTAATCAGAGCCGGGGTTTTTAACGACCATGCATGAAACTGAAGTAATCTCAGATCAAGTGTCTGTATCTGAAAGCGGTTTTCTGACTAATCTTTGCGATTTTTGGCAAATCGCAAAATCCAGTTGCCGCAGTAATTTCTACTTGCAAAATTTATTCTACTAGTTTTGCAGTTAAGCAAGAAAAAAAGGACGTGACTTGTTGAGTTTAGTACGTATACGTTACTTTTTGTGTTACCTTAACAAAAATATCGTTGAGTAATTCTCGCCACTTTGTTCTTTTTTCGGGCCGATAATATTTTTTTCCGCTCAAGCGCTGAAATCTGTTGTATTTGCCTCAGACTGAAAATCTTTGAAAAATCGCGAAATTAAAACACTCGCAAAATACGCAGTTTCCCAAATCGCAACATTTAAGTATCGCACTAAATAGTGACCTTAAAGTCGGTAATGTAGCATTTGTTTCGGTTTTGCATTCCGTGACGGCTTCAATATTGCTTAGCTTTTAAAAATTCGTACAAAGGGCACGTTTTCTTTGCCTGTTGTCTACCATTCCAATGACCTGTTTAATTAAAAGGTGTCGGGCGTTTTTGGCCTTTCAAAAGTTCTAATTAAATTTGTTTAAATTTGTGGTCGTAATCATACATTGCGTGCAGTTTAGTTATTACAGCTGATTAAACTCGTTTTTTGGTTTTAGTTTTCATTCGAGCAGTAAATTGTTAGACGCCGAGGGTGATACATACATCAGTACTTTTATTTGTTATGCAGGTCATATATAGCTGATGTGGATCTGCTTACAAATCCTATAGCCCGGTCACGCCCTTCTAAACACCACAATTTTGGTAAACATTCATGCGGAGTGCTCTCGTTTCATTACTGAAACCGTTCTATGTTGCCTTAATTCATGATCAGTTTTTGGTTGCAAATGAATTCTAGATGTCTGGAAAGTGCTAAAGTAGACTAATGAAAATACTGGCGTATTAAATGAAACGAAAGCAGATTTAAAGTATTGTAGACAATAGTTACTATAGTAACTATAGGTCGCCTCGTTTACGAGTTTAGCTGAACGATCACTGAACATAAAAATACGAGTTTGTTAATGAGAACAAGGCTGAAAATGAATAACGTCGCTTTTGTACAAGGCATGCACCGGAACTGGTAACAGATCCAGAGATAAAAGATGAAAATACTAGAATAGAAATTTTAAAATAGAGTTAAGTAAATAATAGGTTTAAAACCATTAATCTGAGTCGGGTTTTTTAACGACTGTACAATGAAACTAGAGTAATCTCAGATCAAGTGTTATATATAAAGCGGTTTTCTGATCGCTTTCGAAAATAATCAAGCCGGGGGGGGGGGGGGGGGGGTACTCCTATATAAAGTGACGGGGGTGATCGTCGGACATTTTGAAAAGAACCCCTAAAAGGTACCAAAATCTCGTTTGGTGGGTGTGGCTCGAATTCTTTTTCACCCCTAAGAGGTACCAATTCTAAGACAAAACTAGTTCCTGTCATATTTTTCCCCCAAAAAATACCCTAAAAGGTACCGGAATAACTCTTATGGTAGACATTTTAGATTTTAACACCCTAAGCAGCGGTACCAAACCACGAATTTTAACCCCTAAAAGGTATACGACGATATCACCCCCGTCACTTTTATATGGGAGTCCCCCCCCCGGGTAATCAAGTAGCATTTGTTTTGGTTTTGCGTTTCGTGACGGCTTCAAAATTGCTTGGCTTTTAAAAATTCATACAATATCACCACTCTCGTCACAAAGGGCACGTTTTCTTTGCCTGTCTACCATTCCAATGACCTGTTTAATTAAAAGTGTCGGGCTTTTTGGCCTTTCAAAGTTCTAATTAAATTTGTTTAAATTTGTGGTCGTAATCGTACATTGCGTGCAGTTTAGTTATTACAGCTGATTAAACTTGTTTTGGGTTTTAGTTTTCATTCGAGCAGTAAATTGTTAGACGCCGAGGGTGATACATACATCAGTACTTTATTTGTTATGCAGGTCATATATAGTAGCTGATGTGGATCTGCTTACAAATCCTATAGCCCGGTCACGCCCTTCTAAACACCACAATTTTGGTAAACATTCATGCGGAGTGCTCTCGTTTCATTACTGAAACCGTTCTATGTTGCCTTAATTCATGATCAGTTTTTGGTTGCAAATGAATTCTAGATGTCTGGAAAGTGCTAAAGTAGACTAATGAAAATACTGGCGTATTAAATGAAACGAAAGCAGATTTAAAGTATTGTAGACAATAGTTACTATAGTAACATCAGGTCGCCTCGTTTACGAGTCACTGAACTGGAATAACAAGATAGAGGAAAAAAATACGAGTTTGTTAATGAGAACAAGGCTGAAAATGAATAACGTCGCTTTTGTATGTACAAGGCATGTACCGCAACTGGCAACAGATCCAGAGATAAACGATGAAATGAAATACTGGAATAGAAATCTTTTAAACTCTTTAAGTAAATAATAGGTTTATATAACAACGACTATTATATACTACAATATTGCAGAACGTATTGCACGAGCCTCTCCTAAAAAAATAAATTATCAGATCGTAAACACAATGAAATCAGTATATGCCGGATGGAGACTTGCACGATTTCTTAGATTACTGAAAAAATAAATTCCGAATAAACTCCTCTTTATGCTAAAAAAATAACAAATATTTTCCTGTCTCAATATTGTGCGTAAAAATGATTTTAACTGGCTTTTTTCGTGGAAAAACCGAAGAGAAAAAAGTCTAAAGCAATATCGAAAAGGTGACTGTCCGCGGTGACTGCCGGCCAATTGTAATGATAATCAGATCTTTTAAGCAAGGCCTGCCGAAGAACGCTCGCTTTTTTTGATAATTTAAGTTAAATAAGTTTGTATAATTGTTTTATTATTTACCCAACGCAAGGTGCTTGGGTTGCCAACGGAAATTTATGAGAAAAACCCTAAATACTCGCTGAGTGAACTTAAAATTATAATATATCGAATCGTACATAAAAATTTAACTACTCAAGCTTTGCAAAATTCTCATTCCGCGAAATTATACGTCATCAGGTGGATTACAGTATTTGATCCGAAGCATGTTTTTTTTGCTTGCATGTTCGTTTGTTGATTCAAGGGCCCATTATTTCCCCATTTCTATGGCCACCAAGTCGGATATCTGGTATTTCTTTCACATACTGATTAAACTGGAGCGAACGAAAACAAAGGCCCGTCTGACGACTGAACTACCATGCTCAAAAAAGCGAAACAAAAGATTTAAAATGACTGATTCAGTTGATTAAGATTATGGTATTTTCAATTTACAGAACCATTTACTTACAGATTGCGTGACGAGCCTAAAGAAATATAAAGTCTGCAATGGTCAGAAACCTTCTCTCTTGGTTCGGGGAAAAATAAATAATTTCAGTACTAATGACCCTTAAAAAAACAGTTGATCTTGAATTAAACATTACTAAAACGGTTCAGTTGAATCCAAGTTTGAATATAAACTTACCAAGGGGAATTTTGGACTATTAAACTAAACATTTTCTACTCTGGGATGAATGTTTTTTTTCCGTTTCTGCAACATGAGTAGTACGAGCTAATGGAAATCGAAACAAATATATCAATATATATATCTCTGCCAGCTCCAAGATCATAGCTCGATCTTGAGTATTGTAAAATATCTTTGCTGATATCGCAGAAGATGCTAAGAAGACCTCGGTATTAAAGCCTAGAGTTCTGAATAAAAATAATAAATTATAAAACGAGAGATCGCGATTTGAAGAAGGCAAAATGAAACTGAACGATACCGCATAATTATAAATTGATGCAGGCCATGCACAACGTAAATAACTGAATTTGTAAAACGGCTAATTTATAAGAAAACATGTAATTTTTCCGGGTTGATAAATTAAAATGAAAAACATGAGATCTAAATGCACCAAAGTAGAAACTTACCGATAAGATTGTGCGGTGGAAAGACTAAGCAGCTATCGCCTCGGAAGCAACTCAATTATAAAAGGTCGAAATGTGGTTCACAGCTAAAAAGCCGCTGTTGACTGCTGTAGTTTTTCACACCCTTGTCACGAAACCTCTACATTTTAAAACGGGGGCGAAGTTATGAATATGTATCAATATAATGTTTGTTCTGTTGCTCCCATGGTAACTCGCGTGGGGAGAAACGAGACGCGCGTGGAGCGTGTACGAGACGCGCGGGGAGCGTGTATTACTCTCTGATGCCGGAAGCGACTATTGGAGTACTGTTATAATACAGCATTTTTTGTCTGTCTTTCTCCAACGGTGAATTTGACGAAAAGACTGACGAATGTAGTCGTTTTTTGAAATATTTTGCTAACAATTTTATTCAGCTGAATATTTAAAGTGTCTTGCCGTTTGGCGAAGTAGATCGTATAGAATCGCAGGAAAAATTTGATCAGTCAAATATGCGGAAAATATGTGAGTTATCATTAATAATCAAACTGATCTGTATTTTCAGTTTCGGTTTATGAAAGGGGAAAAATGTGCTAGCACGGCAAATTAAGGAAAACAATTCAAGTTATGCAAGAACAAGGAGATTTTTATCGGCCATAAAAATATCAAATATACTTTTTTTTGCGTTAGTAGGCAATTGATATGAAAGGTCGAACAGTCATAAAACAAACCGCGGCCTTTTTTTTTGGCCGAACCATGGTACAGCGGTGGGTACAGTCACTTTTCAAACTGAATATCCTCGTTTATAGTCAGTGAGCATCTTCAAAATCAGGGATTTTTTTTTTCCCTTTATATATTATAAGGGCTGTATTGATTGAAATCAGATCGGCAATAATAGGAAATTTTAAGTCGCTAAGTGTATTCGGACAAGTTCACCCCTGGCCCCGTCCCCAGACATAGATGTGTCGCTAATCTGATATACCATAGCATACCGCATGAACAGCATATTTGTATATTATTAGAAATACTTTTAATTAAAAAGATGCTAGTTAGCTGGTTGGTGTGAAGATACTTACAAAGTAAAACGACAAATCTACTGGAAAAAATCGAAGAGAACAGATCGGTTCGACAATACAATGCAAGGGATAAAAATAGCAAGGCCTTGAAAATATGAGCTGTGTTCCGCTGTGTTAGCAGCCATTGTGCGGAGCTATATATATCATCATATGGTTAAGATAATTGTTGAAATCCGAGGAACAGTAAAAAAATAGAGAATTGGTCGTTTACCTTCCCAGCCAGCTAAAGGAGAACTCTTCGACAGGATTACAATGATTCTAAGACGTTGTAGAATAGAACCGACGTACAGTCGTCCATCACTGCGTGCACCAAGCCAGACCACCGTAAAAATAGCACAACGGATTGATAGGTATATCATAATTGATATCCGAGCCGATTTTATGAAATCACAATATACCGATAACTTGACACAACCCTGAGTCAAATCTGCAACTGGCACGAAAGTCTCGATGTCCTCTGTAGGAAATAAATGCATTTCAAGTTTTATTTGATAACTTGTTTTCCAAGAAATAAAAAAATGACTTGACAGAAATCCTACTAATAGCTTTGAGGTACAGTGGAATCCCGATTTCTCGAGCCTGGGGGGGGTGGGAGGGGGGGGGGAAGGGGATTTTCGACAAGCATTCTTGTCACTTTCATATGGGAGTCCCCCCCCCCCCCCCCCCAGTGAAATGAATCCAAGGGAAACGACTTTTGGTTCGAGTTATCGGGGGTTTTGAGAAATCGGCGAGGATGCGAGAAATCTAATCGGGTTCTGCTGTATTTTAAATGGCGCTACAAGCTCGTGCCTCACGCATCAGAAATTGATTGGCAGCTCACAAACCGATGTCTAGTCTACGTCGCTAGCGCCGACGGGAATATAATCCCTGTACTTTAAATCCCCCCTTTTTTGAGGCGTTACATTATTAGCCAATCAGAGGACAGCATTCGCCCTTTTGACCAATCAGGTGGAAAAACGTATCAGGTGGTCTACAACATTTAATTTTCAACCACCGAGCTTAATTTATGGCGGGAGATCGGATCGCGGAGAATACTGACGACATTAAAATCAAGAAAATAAATGAAGTTGTTCAAAATCGGTAAGTCGGTGGCCATCTGTAGTAGCCGCTCGATATATTTGCACTCGTTTCTGATTGTCACAAATTTTACTCGAAAACGCCGAAACCTGTAAAATATTAAAGCTTAAAAATATTCTAGGGTGCCCATGTACTTCGAAATTAATCACTACACGATCTTTCAATTTATTTTTTCAAGTCGGTTAACAAACGCGAACCACGCCTAATAAAATCAATGACATTATTTTAGCTGTAGATGTCTGATAATTACTGACTATCAAATTGCAACATGTTGAAAATAAAATAAAATAATAAAAATGAAATAAACGCTGCGAAATGAATAAATTACTCGCGCACTATAAGGGAGTTCCCTGAAATGTCAATATACTGCCGAATGACTTCCTGTTTTTATAAAAGCTCTTTATTGGACGAAACGACTTGTGCCTGAGTGAAAATCTAAAGCGCAAGATATTTCAGCGTAATCAATAAAATAAAACTGGTAAAAGGAATAATTAGAATTATTATTTTGTTTTTGTATAACTAGGTGCGGCTAAACTTAGGACAGAAATTAAAATATATTTAAATTTACAAACAAAAACCCCAAGGTAGATCAATATTGTGTTATCCGGGTGGAATAAAACTCATAATTAATGAGCGTTGCTTTGGTAGTAGTGTTATTGTTGATCCTTATAATATTAAAAATAGAAAATATATTTTTTGCACGTTTAAAATCATTTTGATCGGCTCTGCACTCGTACTTTAGACTTACAACGAGGAATTCGTTTGTTAATCGTATATTTATACAACGGTGCTATATATACAAATCGTCTTTCGAAAACTACTCCATTCAATTCAATTAAGTCCGTCCAGTCACGCTAAGCCTGAAGACTCATCCGTTTATCCGAGTAAAGTTCGCAAAATTAATCTCCTAATGTCTTAAGTATTTCCAAGGCTCAGCCGAAAAATAAACCTTTGAGGAAGACTTGTCCACGGACGAGAAAAGCTTTTCACACAAAAAATAATCCTCCCTTCACAGAACGATGCATAATTCAAACCGTTAGATACGATAGTTACAGCACACGCGAAGAAAAAAAACGTTTTCCGCATTGTCTCGTACGTGAAGGCTGGGAGTTTCAAATTTTGGAAGAATTGTTGGAGATTTAGTTAATTACGTTACAAAAAGATACTCACGCTTTCAAAGGAATACGAGGTCTTCAACGCGAAGAGAGAATATCGTGAACGCTCCGGCTATACCGCTTCCCAGTCGTTGATTAACTGAAAATAATTAGGAAGTCCGCAAGAAGTTTCAATTTTAATTTAGTTCTCTTGACAAATATCGTTTTCGTAAAGCAAATAAAGCGGTGTTTTAAATATAAATGTAAATACACATTGCCATTATTTCAACACTGTAGCCAATCAGCGTCGTGATATCTCCATCTTAATGGCATAATTCGGAATGATAAATAAACTCCATGATAATATATTGTTTGCAGTGTAAAGCCCCGAAGGTTCTGCATGAATATCGGCAGACTTCAGTGAAAACGAGAGAAAATTAACAGATGCGGTTTCACAGTTCAAACTGTTTTGGCTACAATCAATTCTTGTGTTATAGAAAATACCAATTGTGTGTGTTTCTGGTGGTTTTGGGGAGCCATAGGTCTTCCGTGACCACGTTGAATAGATCAGGATGCGAAATTAAATTAATTACTTTGCGCGGAAAAGGAAGTTTTCGTAGTAACAAAAATATATGTATCGCCCTTGGGCGATCTTCAACAGGCAGGGGAATTGAAAATCGATCGAACATCTAAATTTGTTGTCAAGAATACGACGGCCGTTAATTTCTTACGTGCCGGAGTGCAGTTTCACACCTCAGTATTAAAGGACATTAAAAGTTCTGCGACTTTTTTGTCATTGGCTTACATAACAGACTTTTGTCGGAAAGGAACCAAATTTAAATAAACTTTGATTATACAGCCGGACACGAAGATAAGTTGTGATTAAGTCATGACATTTATGATTTTCGATTTTAATTTTTTTCCTTCATGTTAATTGTTTGAAAATGCGTACACTCCCATGGCAATCTTTCATGATGAATTACAAATATTGGATTTGTTTGCAATACACTTGGAATGAAATAATCTGTCTCGAGGAGATCGGCCAGAAATGTCGCTTATGACTACGTATCTTTTTATACATGCAACTCCAGATCACGAATGTTCCGAGACCTTTTTCCTTTCCCCCAAAAAACACCTAAATGTTACTGATTATTTTCCAAGAAACAGTCTCATTTATTGTTCTATTGAGTGACAAGCAAAGGTTAACACGTTGTCAAATTTTAAAACCAAAGTAAGCAAAATCATCCAAAGTAATTTATTTAAATCCACCTGACAGCCTTGAAGCGTTTTCTTCCACGTCGATTAAAACATGAATTTATATTTTACTGACTGTGGTGGAATCACGCGATTAGCTAGATCCTCTGATTTAGTCTGTCTATCGGTGTCAGAACTATCCTCAGCTGAATATGTAAAAGGAGACAGCCCAAATCAAAAGAAACATGGAAAATTCACCGCCAAAATGCGCAGATGTGTGGATAGCACATGTGCACTACTCATCAAACCTTTTGAATGGCTTTCTCGTGCCGTTGCAGGGATCTATAAAATGAAATGAATAAAATCGCTAAGAAAGTTTTTGTAGCCCAAAATATTGCGTTGTAACGAAGAAAAAATAAAATGCAATTAAGATATTTCCCGGCAGTCTAGTCAAGGCTTTCTAAGCCATCTATAATTCTTGTGACTTATTTCAACAGCCTAAATTTGACTGAGCAGAATTAATCAAGCGTCCATCATGTAAACCAAATATGACCAATCATGTCAATAACTCAGTCATTGTGGTTTTACGACAGGAAATCTCAAGATTTCCGGCTGAAATTTAGCTGCTGGTTTGCAGCTGCTGTTTAATACTAAGCTGTAATTCTAAGGTAATGAAATGAGCTCGTGATATTAAACTATAGGCGGGCAAATCAGTACAGGAAACTATAGCCTGTTCCAGGCTCTCGGATAGTGCTGAACAGCTCATTTTAATTAATTAATTTAACAAAATTAAACTTCCCAAGCGGCATGATTTCAAAGTGACCAACATGTATTTTCTCCTTACAGAATCAATACGACGTCACGCAGACAGGTGATGAGAATAAAGGGGAACATCAACTAGGGGATGTTTTCTTTGATGGCCACCAGAATTCGCCACTTTAGAAACGAGAAGAAATTTGGGACGAGTCGCATCTCGCAGTCGCTTGTGGGACCGTTACTGGGGACGCGTCGTCAAGCTGGCCGCCATTTTGTCCCCAGTAACGGTCCCACAAGCGACTGCGAGATGCGACTCGCCCCAGATTGCTTCTCGTTTCTAAAGTGGCGAATTAAACAATATGTATATGGTGGCTTGGAATTGACCGAGATTTCAGTCGCGTCGAAAATAACGGCAGTTCCAGAAAACTCGCTGAAATCGCTTTAAATCAGCGCAATAATCACACAGATAGCAAAGTAGAATACGTTGCTTCCATGGTGTGTTACAACGTAGTCGAATCTAGTAATACCAGCGAGAATGCTCTATAAAGTCGCTGGGACAATAATTAAAAAAAGGAAAGCAGTTTATAAGATTTTCAAACGACAAAATATAGCGAGGTCTGCATGTGTTAATACTACCCTCCCCCTCAAACTTTACAGCGATGAACAAAAGAAACAGTTTTCCTCAAGGGGTTGGGTGGGGGATAACGGTTGCTTAAATTAACGATGAAAAATCGACAATTGTCCCAAGACGTTTGAAGATAATCTATAGGCTGTACATCGACGATTAAAATATTCCACACGAAGCAATGAGTGTACAAGAAGGTCTTTTACTAATTTCTCACCTTCGACACACGAGATAAACAATATCAATTCAATTACAGTGCGACTACTCCAACCAAGGCCACCCGAGAAAATTCTGTGCAAATTAGCGAATGAAAACATTGGATGTTAACAATAGATTTCCCATAAATTATGGATCTAAGCAAACTGCACAATACAGAAGCAATAAATTTGTGAGCATTTTTATTGTTTTAACAATCAAATGCTACTGGACAATTTGCTAAGAATTTGTTTGGGTGGCCTTGGTTGGAGTAGTCGCACTTATAAACTAACTAATTTACCACAGTCTATAGAATTGTTAAATAAATATATCTACAAGAACTCTCCTCAACTACTGAATAAATATAATATTTTAGTTTACAGGGAATAGAGTACTAAAGTTATGACGTCACAAAAATTAAATTTGCGAAATTATGAAATTTGAACAGCTATTCGGAGGAAACATGCCAAAAAACGTCCACTTGCCATAAATGAGCTCTCCATTGCAATTTGCGGCTGAGATGTGGGCACTTCAGGTTTTAATTTCTCCATAGAAACCCTTCTAATTTTGCGTCAGGTTCCTTCAGTTCAGAACTGCCGCAAAATTAGAGAGGTTTGTATGGGACGGTACCAAACGTTGAACTTCTATATCTTCTGTTCTATTCGTGCTAACAAGTTGACATTTTGTGGCTGATCATACAGCAGCAATATTTATCTAATGGTGGGATTTTGAGGCTTGATAAAAATAATTTGAAAATTTGTGACGTCACACACTGCACTCTATACTGAATTAATTTATGACTTATAACGTTTTAAACTATCATAATTATGATAAATAAATTGGCTTATGCCTTCGTCTATTCACTGCATTATTACATCTTAAATATTCGTTCATTCACGAACAAATAAAATACGTCGTCCTTCCTCCAATAAAATGTTCTATCCCCCCCCCCGGATAAACAAATGTAGACTATCTAAAAATATAACATTATTGAATTTAATTTTTAAACTAGTGAACCAATTATTTGTACCGTAAAGTATTATCATAAATAACATTTCTTTGCTTATGGCATCATTTTCAAGAGAAAACAAACGCCACATGCAAGCAAAGTATTAAATAAATTGAAACAAACGATTTCCCCCCCTGAAACAACGTTTCTCCTTGTCATGTAGTTTGTCCTCCATGACAATATCACTGAAAAGTCACACAGCCTGGTACGACTCGTGTGAAGTGTTCTAACCAGTCAAAACAAAGATGTCGTATTTTCGACCAATCAGGGGCAAATACAAAGCCAATCGCGATTTGGGTCACGTGACATTTCCCGCGTTTGCCATCTTAATTGTTTTTTGTTGTTGTTTTTGTTGTTGTTTTTCAAGTTCTGATTGGTTCCTTAGGTTATATGCCACAGTAGTGATTTGAACAAACCTCACAATGATGCGTGACAGAACCACCCACTGAAATAGCGTGACCTAGTATGACATGATATCCTAAAATAGCGTGATCCACCTGCACCTCGAAAGAAACGCCTGAGGTTGCGTGACTTAGCATGACAGAAACGCCTAAAATAGTGTAATCCACCATGTAGAGACACCTAAATTTGCGTGGTCTGCGTGACAGAAACGCCTAAAATACCCTGAGCTACCATACCAAAACGCCTAAAATTGCGTTACTTTGCGTGACAGAAAAGCCTAAAATACCATGAGCTAACATGACAAATACGCCTAAAGTTGCGTGACTTAGTATGACAGAAACGCCTAAAATACCGTGAGCTACCATGATAGACGGTATGCTTAAAGCTGCGTGACCAAGCGTGACAGAATCGCCTAAAATTGGGTGCCCAAGTCCCACTCAAGATCTCGATAAAATCTAAACCAACTGGGTCACAAGACATAAATTTCCCCTATTTTACGAACGATGAGGAAATAAGTCACTTTACTGAAAACTAGAGTGTCCTTGGTTTGGATGTCGTATGCTCTATCCCTCGAAACTCTGTCGTGAAATAACTGTTCACCAGCACGCAATGCACATTCCATCGTAGAGGATTTACACTTATATATTTCAAGTGTTTATGAGGGAAATAAACTTGATATCCACTGGCATATCACACCTCCCACGTGTCATCAGACGAGTCTGTGGAGATTTGACCATCCACTGGCGCTTGACCGCTTTTGTTGATCTCCTGGTGAAGTGAACGAACATATGAATGTTTGTACTTGAAAAATTCAAAACTGGATATACCTTATTCTTACTAATTTTCGCGCGTACTTAATTTCGCGAAATCGACAGAGCCGTATTTCGCGAGGCTTTATTTTCGCGATTTCAGAGAAAAAAGGGCTCAAAGGCTTTAAAATTTTACGAAAAAATCGTCTTTATTTTCGCGTTTTTTGCTACATCGCGAAAATCGCGAAAATTAATACTCGCGAAAATAAGTGAGAATAAGGTAGTGATTAAATTTATAAACAAGGTAAAAGCCTGTTCCAATTCAAGGGAATGGAGGGACCTCACGGCTCATCCGTGCCGGCGCTTAACTCCAGTTCCCATAGTATGAAGTGACTCAGTCACCCACTGGGTAGTACAATAGGCCATCATATACCCCCCATAAGAAAATGTGGGATGCAAATGAAAATTTGAAAGTTTTCTCTGGCGCAGTTTCCGATCGTTTTTATTTTCTCCAGCTCCAATTAACTTCTGGTGGGGTTTCAAGCATGGACTGTAACAGGACAAGGAAAGTAAACACCAATCTTTCTTCGCACGCTCAATTCTCCCCCTCCCCACCCCCCCTCTCGAGATATGTCTGAGATATGTCTCATTCAAAAATTCCATAGATTAATTATGACGTAGCTCTTTTGATTGGCTTTGATTCTGATTGGTTGTTACTTGCGCACGAAAATTTAAAACCGAACAACAACCAATCAGAGACACTACACGGATCTCTGCAGAGCTATGTTATCAGTATAGATTTTTTTTCGGGCCGAATCTGAGATGTATCTTGAGTGTGTCTCGAGAGCGCGAAGAGTGCCGTCTGCTTATTCAGCTAGACTAACAATTGGGTTGGGGGGGGGGGGGGGGGGGGGGGGGGAGGGAGAACAGGGGGATCCGCCTCTTTGTGCTTTTTCTATTGAAAAATAGTGCGCAATGTAGTAGTAGTTACGAACTTTTCCCCCAGTTCTCCCGGTTCCCGCCACCTTGAGAATCCCACTTCGTGTCCTTTCTTCTCTCACCTCCTGTAGACTTCCCGCCCCCTGCCCCCCCCCCCCCCCCCCCCGAACCACCGGTAAAATGTACAGGAAAATCAACCAAGTGGGATTACCTTTTTATTAATGGCACTCAGCGAAGAAGCCTGTTGACAATCTTTATGCCATGAATCGATCAACTCCCAAAACTTCCTCTGGTTTGTGACAAAAGTATGATTCTGGAGAAAGAAATGAACAGTTTCACTTTTAGTTGCGATGAATTAAAAAAATTATTCATTACGCAATCTCGTAAACGGACACTCTCGTAAGCGGAAAGCTCTACTTACGGCCACCATGACAAAAGCCCGTTTGCTAGCTGCTAGTGGCCGCTTACGAGAATCACTTCCGTAAGCGACCAGCTCCAGTTGCGGAAATTTTTTCTGCTTCCCGAGGGTGTCCGCTTACGGGAGCTTCGACTGTATCCAAGCAAAACCTACCTCTTGCTGTAGTATCTTCATTTTAGTACTCTGCTGCGCTAACTTTCCTCGAAGCTGGATAGTAAAAGAAAATAGATGGAGATAAAATACACAAAAATTTGTCAGCATCGTATTCTTAATAATGCAAGATTTCCGTTATTTTTTCGGCCTTTGAACAAGAATAAAGCGTTAATCAACTTCCGAATAACCGCTGCCTAGGTTTCTTTAGAGCGATTTTCAATTGAGTGTCGAAAGTAATCCAGAACTGTCTTGGTTTAGCTTTACTACGCTCTGTGATTGGTTTAAAAAAAACTCGCGCCACATTCTCAACCAATCAGATGCAAAACCAAAACCAAACGCGACTTGGTCGCACGCGTTTTCCCGCGCTTGGCGCCGGTCACGTGTATTTGTTTCGAGTTTTCATTGGTTAGTTTTGTTGCTTACGTTTGCTGTGATTGGCCACACTCGAACTAAAACCGCTCTATAGAAAAATTGATACCAAGTCAACCTCGGTAGGTAACGTTTATACGCAAAATAATTTGAACACATGTTCAAGCTTTGGTAGGAAGAGATCATGATATAGAATAATGAACACTACGCTTACTTTTAGCACAGGAGAGAAAGACAAGCTAGTACCTTAGAATTCTCCTGCTCTAGCTGTAACAAACGGGCGTTCATTTCTTCTATATCGCCTAAAATGACAACAACGCAATATTAACTAACGCTTCGATATGTAAACAACAACAACAACAACAACAACAACAACAACGCCATCAATAAATGGAATTATCGCAAACACTAAGAGAACTTTTTGCGAGGATTGATTAAAAAAAAAGAGCTGCTCTTATGAGTATTTTGCATTCTCGTCCCCAGAGCCCACCGAGTCTCTTAGCCGGCGGGGTCTGGGAAACGGCTAAGAGACTCGGTGGGCTCTGGGACGACAATGAGTATTATGAGCTATTCCTGTCCTCTGATAGTTTTTTATTTTCCAGTTATTGCATTCATAAAATACACAAGCAATGAAAGTTCTTACCCGGCTGGAGATCACATTGCACAGCTACAGATGATATGGATATTTCACTGAAATAGCACAATAAGAAAATAGAATTAAATCAAAGGCTAAGAATACTATTCAAGAGATGGCATTACAAACTCATTAATAACTCATCAGGTTTTAACAAGGGAATCATTGGATCTCGATTAGCATTTATTTTTACGATTTTATTTCTCCGTTTACTCCTTAGTTTTTGTTTTCGATTGAGAAGATATATCAAACACTCGAGACTGTTTCATCTCGGTGTTTGGAAATCGGATGAAATACGCTCTCTCCTGTTTGATGTTGGACTCTCAGGTGTATTGTCAACTCTTTCTAATATAACGGGTACCTCTGTAAGACGGACACCTGGTGTTGGTCCCTGCACGCTGTTTTTCAGTCATTCTACTCTATCTAAACTCTCTATAGAGTGTATTCACTTGACGTCATAGCCGCCATATTGGTGTCCCCGTACAAAATAATTTTTATTAACTTCTTTTGTTAGGGACACCGACCACCTTTGTCATTTAATTCCCACAGGACTGAGTGAATACGCTCTATATGGCGGCCACCTCTCTAAGATGGACAGTTGGTGTCAGTCCCAATGGCATCCGTCTTAGAGAGAGTTGACTGTATACCGCTTTGGACTCCTGGGGCTCCAGTGTGAACATATTTGCTAGTTTAGGTCCCCTGATTAGCTCACGTTAAAAAAATTCTCTTTAACGGTGTCCAAAAATGTCTACAGTACTAGTTGCCGTGGGAGAATCGAATATGCATCGAGACAATTTTCTCTTGGTGATCAACTCCTCAACTCTCATAACCAGTATTTCTTTGTATAGATATTGTACTGAAAAATAAGACGATGATCACGACTTACTTGCTCTTAGCAGGAGGTGTTGCCTGACCATGTATGGGAATATACTCGGCCTCGCGGAGCTCCTAAAAATAAACCATTGTCCAGATTATGTAAATTAATATAGTGTACACACAAAGATTTCTCAAGCTATATTTTGTTTCGTTTCAGGACATGACAATCCTGCGTTCACACTTAGCCGAAACACGTTTAGTCTAAGGTCTCTAAGTTACTAACCACGAACGAAACATGTTTTACTAAGAAAAGTGTTCACATCAGGCGGTGCATTGCGCGAATCATGATTGAAATATGTTTATTGTAGGCATGATTGAAACTACCTCACGAGGTAGTTTCGATCTAAGCCAGACGAAACACGTTAAACATGGCGGCTGAGAGCGGGGAGGAGGCGAGTGCTTGCAAGTGGCATGTCGGTATTTTCTTGCCCTGTTTTACGACTTTCATACGACCACACCCTATCAAAATATATATTTCTGTCTCCACGTATCATAATAAATTCGGAAGGAAATTGTATTTATTACAAATAAGAGCCCATTCATTACAAAATAAATGCATACATTTTTCAGCCACGCCGGTACATTGCTCTCTGAAGCGGAAAGACTGTGACCATTACTGGACGCGCTAGCCTGGGACGGGCTTCTGTTGGTGGAGCTTGAGCCCATGCTGGAAATGTACTCCGCCTGATCAAGCTCCTAAGGGGGGAGGAGAGAGGATGGGTTATTCACCAGAACAAAGAAGAGGTATTTACACTGTAAGTAAAGCACGGCAAGCTGAAAATATTCTTGTGGAAACTCTAAGATGTTAGTTTTTTTAACTGAATTTCTACGCTAATATAGCCCGCTATCCTGTCGTTAGACTTTCTGCGCTTTCTCTATAATCCAGCCGCCATCTTGAATGTCATAAGGAGTGGGTTAAGGTCTGGAAAATTTATAAACTGGATTGGTATGAAAAAGTTCACCAAAAATGCCAGCAAAGTAGCTTTGACAAAACGATTTACGCCTAAAATTTTCAAGTTCGTCGTTCGTAATCCGTCTCAATCTTCCCCAATCTTAACCATCCTTGTTCCTGTTTGGTTTATTATTACCTATTTGGTGTTTTTCTAGCTTAGTAAACTGTTATTTCGAGGTTTCCATCGATATGAAGGGGAAAAAAAAGAATTTTATACGACGTAAAAAAAAAAAGGCTTTTACTTACATCTTGAAGCCAAGCTGGTGGCACGCTACTATCTCCCAGACTCCTGGGGTCGGAGCCAGACTCCGGGGCTCGGGGCGAGCGACCCACACCGGAATCCTTCGTATCACCAAACAGATCATTTGGATTGGCGGGACCACTGTCGTGATTAATATCCAGTCCCATGGGCTCTGAGAACACAGAGTCTCCACCGTTATCGCCAGCTGTTGAAGACAATGATTTGTTTTATCATGTGTTTAACGTTCTACCGGAAATATTCGTAGAAAGAAAGCCTTTATAGTTAAACGCACCCCCGGGAGTACTCCCATATAATAGTAACGGGGGTGATCGTCGTACCTTTTTGGGGTTAAAATTTGTGGCTTGGAACCTCTTATGAAGTTAAGGTGTTTACATCCAAAATGACCACCTGGGGTATTTGACTCGAATTTGACTGACTTGTCGTTAGAATTGGTACGTTGATCTGAGTCTAAGGGGTGAGAATTTGAGCCACGCCCACATAATGACATTCTGGGTATCCCCGTCACTTTCATATGGGAGCCCTTCTCCACCCGGTAAAAATGTTGATCAACTTTTGAAATTTTTGTTGGCTTCCCAAACTTCCAGCCAATCACAGAGTAAATAATGATACGTGCTATTTATCGGCACAAGGTTCTTTTTCGAAAATTTGCCAAGAACTGGACCGGCGTATTTAACTGACTGAGAATGTAGTTAATATTACAAGCAAATAAGCACTGTACTTACATGACTGAGACTCCAGCGACCGTCCAGATGATCCAACCCGTTTGACAGTTCGGGAACTAAGAACACGCTCTGTAAAAACAAGAACAGGGAAACATGAGTCCACGTAGCGTGACGAAACAGACGTCGGTGCGCGCTTCTCTGCGGCAACCTGTAAGAGGAGAGCGAAACGACCATCTCTTTACTTAGGCGTCCATGGACTAGCATGAAATTCAATTTCAATTTTATGCAAATACAACGTTCATTTCATAAGCACTTTGTAATAGCCTCAGTATACAGTCGTCTCTCTTCGCGCGAAAAATTCACGAAAAATTCCATACTGATGACGTAGCTCTACAGAGATCCGTGTAGTGTCTCTGATTGGTTGTTACTTGCGCGCGAAAATTCAAAACCGAGCGACAACCAATCAGAGACACTACACGGATCTCTGTAGAGCTACGTCATCAGTATGGAATTTTCAGACGAATCTAAGACGTCGCTCGAGCGGGAAATAATTAAGCGCGCGAAGAAATACGTCTAATATTTATTTTAAAAGGTTAAAATATTTTCAGTTACCTGCCACTATGAGAGAATTCCAGTGTCTGCATGCCACGCAAGAGAGCACGTGCAGGGCGCCGAAAATAGGTTTCGGTACGGCTGTGCACGGGATTCCACCCTTCGCTCGAACGAGGCTGTCAGTCAATACACCAAGCCGACCATTGTCACCCCTCCCCCACGAGTAGATCTGGTTGTCTGTGGAAACGAAGAAACCATGATAAACGCTCCAACCAAATTCTGAATGCGTATTGTGCTGAACTCATTGAGACAAGATATTTAGTAAAATTACGATGTACAGCGCTTTATTAAATGGCTTTTTTTAAAAATGTGTTGATAAATTAATGCAACCATTCTCGGCTAACGCGCGCGCGCCAACTGCTAAGCATATTCTTTCATTTTTCAGGCCACTTTGCGAAAAGTTTAGCCAAAAAAGCCCAAAATTGTTCGCCAGACATAAGGAAAAATGTTTCTACTTAATAGAAAACAATTTTCCTTTGTTCAATGTTTCATAAAAGGAATTCGGCGAAATGAGTTCGTTAGCGGTCCATCTTAGCGGTCCGTATTGCAAAATTCGGACCGCCCAGGGAACCAATCAGAATGTTCCTTTTCGTCGTGGACCAGTTTGCCATATAATAAATAGATGTTATTGAACTAGCGTGAGGTCCGTATTGGGAAAATATTGGTCGAGTTCTTTTTTTGCAAGTTTATGGACCGAGCCGAAGGCGAGGTCCATAAACTTGCAAAAAAAAAGAACGAGACCAATATTTCCCAATACGGACCGAACAAGCTAGTTCAATAAAGTTTTTATTATAATGGCTTTTTAAAAACTTGCTGATAAATTAATGCAACCATTCTCGGCTAACGCGCGTGCGCCATAGCTAAGCTTAGTCTTGCATTTTTCAGGCCACTTTGCGAAAAGTTTAACCGAAATTGTCCGCCAGACACGAGGAAACATGTTTCTACTTAATAGAAAACAATTTTGCAAAATACGGTCCGTATGACCAAAATATCGGTCCGTATTGCAAAATACGGACCGCTCAGGGAACCAATCAGAATGTTCCTTTTCGTCGTGGACCAGTTTGCCATATAATAAGAGATCGTATTCAAGGGTCTTAGTCCTCCTGACCGCGCGCTACGGAAAACACTGTTGAAGCGTATATTTTAGGAAAGAATTATGTCGTATAATAAACAATTTATTCAGCGGAAAGTTGTGTAATACGGCTGGGCATTTTTACTCGTCAATGTTTATTTTTTTCTCGCCTAAAGGCTCGAAAACATAAAAACTGACTCGTAAAAATACCCAGCCGTATTACACAACTTTCCGCTGAATAACCTCTATTTATACGTACCTGCTGCAGCCACCACAGTGAAGTCGTCCCCGCATGCGGCGTGCACGATCTGTTTACCAACCATTTCCCCTCCGATAACACAAGGCCCGCCCGGGGCTTGAAGTCTCCTACCCCAGCTGTCCGAATCTGTTACATCCCACTGTTATTAGTCGCCCGTACGCTGTAAACAAATTAAATCAAAAGGTTAGTGGAAAGGTGTCTCTCTTCCCGCGCTCAACTAGCCTGCGAGCGCGAACCCCGCGAGAATCACGCGCGAGCCGGCGAGCTACGTCATCAGTATGGAATTTTTCGGGTCGAATCTCAGACGTCTCTCGAGCGGGGAAAGAAGTTAGAGGTTTTCATTGGTTTACATGTATAACATAATTTCCCTTCCACTTACCATCTATTACGGCTGAATGTGATCTCCCAGCTGACACGGACGTTATAGTGTACCTGAAAACACCAAAAAAAAAACATTTTTGAAGGAGAAATAACAAGCTTGTACGTACGGGTTAAACGTTGAAGTTCAAACTCTCGCTCTCGTTTGGCCTGAAAATCTCATGCGCTCTCCGCTACTCTCGTGCGCTCTCAGTGACTCTCGTGCACTCTCGGCGACGCTCGGTCACTCTCGGCGACTCTCGTGCGCTCTCGGCGACTCTCATGCATTCTCGGTCACTCTCGTGCACTCTCGGCGACTCTCGTGCGCTCTCGGTCACTCTCGTGCACTCTCGGCGACTCCCGTGCGCTCTCGGTCACTCTCGGGGACTCTCGTGCGCTCTCGGCGACTCTCGTGCATTCTCGGTGACTCTCGTGCGCTCTCGGCGACTCTCATGCGCTCTTGGCGACGCTCGTGCGCTCTCATCGAATTTGCACTTGTTCAATGTTTTCTTGAAAGTCTTTCGAGTTTTCTGTCATGTTGCCCAAGCTGATGATAGTCGATGAGAATTGAAGAAAGCTCTCGTCCCTCAACTCTCGGAGACTCTCATACTCGTTTAGCCCGGACTTTAAGTGTAAAACAACTTGGCTAAGTACTTACTTGTTAAGAGGCATGACAGGTTTGGGAAGAGTGACGTACGGGAAATGTTCCTGTGGTAGACTTGAAATAAAACAAAAAATATCAGTGACTGAAGAGCAGCAAACACTAATTAAACTTTACATTTCGGCTTCACTACGCAACAGACATAAATACATACCATTAGGTTTATTTTGCAGGTTTCGGCCGAGCACCGGGACTATGTACACAGTAATTAAAGCTATAGTCTAGACACAATATACAGTATACGATAGCTAAGGATCCAATAATCACCATCACGATGAAACACATGAACAGAGCTGGGCAACCACGCACAAAAACATTGTGGTTAGACGGAGGCCAGAAAAAACCTACCGAAAAAACCCTTAGGGAAAAAATGGCAGGAAATCTGAGTAGGAACCAAAGACCCAAGCTCAAAGCAGTTAGCAGCCCATCCTACGAGGCTATACAATTCAAAAAAATTAACAGAGCTAAACTGAAAGGTGGTGTAGGCCTAGAATGACTTCCCACGTGCTATACAAAGCTTATATACACCCACAGTATTATCCATGATACCCCGTCACCCAACAGGGCCCGGCCCTGTCGCTTTCGTGACGCAGAAATATTACATTTCAGGCTAATTCGTAGCCACTCAATCGCCAGAAATTCCATATTGTCAATCAAATTCGTTGAATGTTGGCTCACAAGTTAATACTGAGACCACAAATTCGCAACGACGGTGAGTTTACCTTTATTTAAAGGAGTTATGTCAAATTGCAGAAAGCCTCAAAATAATAGTTTACTAAAGTAGAAAAACACCAAAGAGGTGATAATAAACCAAACAGGAACAAGGATGGTTGAGGATGGAGAAGATTAAGACGGATTGCAACGAAGAACTTGAAGAAAAATTTGTTACATGTTAGAAAAAAGTGTTAGATACTAGAACACTTGAACACCTGCTTGAACAAATTCGACACTGAGTCAACATACCTTAACTTGTCTTTTCCTTAGTGACTGTGGTGTATCGATTCCTAGTTGATTTTCATCGTTGTTGCCAAAACCAAGCAGTCGTCCAGTTGAAGTCAGCAAGAAAGTGAAGTCGGAACCACAGCAAACTGATGCAACCTTACACTGTAATGGCACATCAACCTGGAACACAACGAATTACAGTTCAACCTCACTAACGGCCACCTCTCTATGATCCATTCACTTGACTCTGTCACAATATTTTAAAGTCATTTTTTCTGATGTACAAAATCAGTTTCAAATTGAAGGAAACCTCGAAATTAATAGTTTATTAAGGTAGAAAAACACCAAAGAAGTAATAATAAACCAAACAGGAACAAGGATGGTTAAGGATGGAGAAGATTAAGACGGATTGCGCCATCCATGACGTAGCTCCTCTCGAAACCTCCCTACAACAGCCACTTCCCGACAACGACCAGTTATTGAGGTTTTCACTCCCAGAGTCAAACCTTGAGTCAGTAAATGTGGTTGTACATTTTGAGTCTGTGGATGAAACTCTAGTGTGTGACCATTCAAATGAAAGCTATTTACAGTACTTTCATGTGGTACTGTTTATTATGCTGTGGATGAAACCCTAGTGTGTAACCATTCAAATGAAAGCTATTGAGCAGTACTTCCATGTGGTGCTGTTTGTTTTGACAATTTTGCACACTGAAGTTCAAGATTTTTCCTCAGTTTTGAACTTAGCACTCTTGGGAGTGAAAGGGTTAACAGCTCTTTTTTCTATGAACTCTGCAAGGCTTACCTTCTGAGGGGCTGCGCAGTCATCTTCAGTTCCCAGGCCCAATCGACCTACAAACGAATAAATATTGTTCAAAACGGAGATCCGTTCCAAGGGTGTCCCGTTGAGGTTGGACGGTATAATTAAAAGATCAATAAGCTTACCGTACTCTCCGCATCCCCAATAGTAAATTTCCATTGAAACTGCAAAGAAAGAGAATTGAGAATCCTCGTGTGGTAAACGAATTGAACAGTAGTTCGCACTTGTGATTACGAGCAAAGTATTTCTAGTATTTTGCAATGAACCTCTGATATGCGTCATTGCCTTTAACAGCTTCAGTGCGCGTTGTAAAATAAAATAAAAAATGTGGCGTTAGTGGATTGATTAAGGGGATCATTGTGGTTTTGGAGTTTACCAATAAATAGCGTGCGGTTTTCCTCTCAAGATTGAGCGTCGTTAAACCAAAAAACAATTACAATGGCCAATCAGCAACAAACGTAAACACAACACAATGAACCAATGAGAACTCGAAGCAAATGCACGTGACCGGCGCCTAAGCGCAGGGGTAAAACGTACGGTTGTGTGACCAAAGTCGCGATTGGTTTTGGGTTTGCATCTGATTGGTTTAAGAAATTGGCGCCGAGTTTTTTAACAATCCAGAGGTACTAAAGCA
>MU827303.1:3768110-3847929 GCA_029204205.1 Desmophyllum pertusum
CTTCATGCGCCTCTCCTCAGCGCTCTTGGCGGACGGCTCGTTGCGCATATCATGAGAATTTGTCACTTTGTTCAATGCTTTGTCTTGAAAAGTCGTCGAGTTTTTCTGTCATGTTGCCCACGCTGATGATAGTCCGCATGAGAAAGTGAAGAAAGCTCGTCGATCCCTCCAACTCTCGGAGGGACTCTCATACTCGTTTAAGCCCGGACTTCAAGTGTAAACAACTTGGCTAAAGTACATTACTTGTTAAAGAGGCATGGACTAGGTGTGGGAAGAGGTGACGTACGGGAAATGTCCTGTGGTAGTGACAGGAATCCAAGGACGACAGGTTAATAGGTGGGGAGTAGCCAAAAAATATCAGTGACTGAAGAGCAAGCAAACACTAATTAAGAACTTTACATTTCGCGCTTCACTACGCAACAGACAATAAATACATACCATTAGGTTTATTTTGCAGGTTTCGGCCGAGCACCGGGACTATGTACACAGTAATTAAAGCTATAGTCTAGTCACAATATACAGTATACGATAGCTAAGTTATCCAATAATCACCATCACGATGAAACACATGAACAGAGCTGGGCAACCACGCACAAAAACATTGTGGTTAGACGGAGGCCAGAAAAAACCTACCGAAAAAACCCTTAGGGAAAAAATGGCAGGAAATCTGAGTAGGAACCAAAGACCCAAGCTCAAAGCAGTTTAGCAGCCCATCCTACGAGGCTATACAATTCAAAAATTAACAGAGCTAAACTGAAAGGTGGTGTAGGCCTAGAATGACTTCCCACGTGCTATAACAAAGCTTATATACACCCACAGTATTATCCATGATACACCGTCACCCAACAGGGCCCAGGCCCTGTCGCTTTCGTGACGCAGAAATATTACATTTCAGGCTAATTCGTAGCCCACTCAATCGCCAGAAATTCCATATTGTCAATCAATTCGTTGAATGTTGGCTCACAAGTTAGTTACTGAGACCACAAATTCGCAAACGACGGTGAGTTTACCTTTATTTAAAGGATTATGTCAAATTGCAGGAAAGCCTCAAAATATAGTTTACTAAAGTAGAAAAACACCAAAGAGGTGATAATAAACCAAACAGGAACAAGGATGGTTGAGGATGGAGAAGATTAAGACGGATTGCAAACGAAGAACTTGAAGAAAAAATTTGTTACATGTTAGAAAAAGTGTTAGATACTAGAACACTTGAACACCTGCTTGAACAAATTCGACACTGAGTCAACATACCTTAACTTGTCGTTTCCTTAGTGACTGTGGTGTATCGATTCCTAGTTGATTTTCATCGTTGTTGCCAAAACCAAGCAGTCGTCCAGTTGAAGTCAGCAAGAAAGTGAAGTCGGAACCACAGCAAACTGATGAACCCTACACTGTAATGGCACATCAACCTGGAACACAACGAATTACAGTTCAACCTCACTAACGGCCACCTCTCTATGATCCATTCACTTGACTCTGTCACAATATTTTAAAGTCATTTTTTCTGATGTACAAAATCAGTTTCAAATTGAAGGAAACCTCGAATAATAGTTTATTAAGGTAGAAAAACACCAAAAGAAGTAATAATAAACCAAACAGGAACAAGGATGGTTAAGGATGGAGAAGATTAAGACGGATTGCGCCATCCATGACGTAGCTCCTCTGAAACCTCCCTACAACAGCCACTTCCCGACAACGACCAGTTATTGAGGTTTTCACTCCCAGAGTCAAACCTTGAGTCAGTAAATGTGGTTGTACATTTTGAGTCTGTGGAGATGAAACTCTAGTGGTGTGACCATTCAAATGAAAGCTATTGAGCAGTACTTCCATGTGGTGCTGTTTGTTTTTGACAATTTTGCACACTGAAGTTCAAGATTTTTCCTCAGTTTTGAACTTAGCACTCTTGGGAGTGAAAGGGTTAACAGCTCTTTTTTTCTATGAACTCTGCAATGCTTACCTTCTGAGGGGCTGCGCAGTCATCTTCAGTTCCCAGGCCCAATCGACCTACAAACGAATAAAATATTGTTCAAAACGAGATCCGTTCCAAGGGTGTCGCCGTTGAGGTTGGACGGTATAATTAAAAGATCAATAAGCTTACCGTACTCTCCGCATCCCCAAGAGTAAATTTCCATTGAAACTGCAAAGAAAGAGAATTGAGAGCCTCGTGTAAACGAATTGAACAGTAGTTCGCACTGATACGAGCAAAGTATTTCTAGTATTTTGCAATGACCTCTGATTGGTCATTGCCTTTACAGTTCAGGCGCGTTGTAAAATAAAAATAAAAATAGCGTTGGATTGATTAAATGGGTCATTGTGGTTTTTGGTTTTACAATTAGGGCGGTTTTCAAATGAGCATAGTTAAACCAAAACAATTACAATGGCCAATCACAACAAACGTAAACAACACAATGAACCAATGAGAACTCGAAGCAAATGCACGTGACCGGCGCTAAGCGCGGGAAAACGCGTTTGCGACCAAGTCGCGATTGGTTTTGGGTTTGCATCTGATTGGTTAAGAAATTGGCGCGAGTTTTTTTAAACCAATCACAGAGCGTACTAAAGCAAAACCGAAGCAATTCCGCCATTACTTTCGACACTCAATAGCCCTTTTCACGTGGTAACTTGCGATATTGGCATAACAATACGCTAAACAGGAAAGCGAGGCAATTTGGGCACAAGCTGGGCCAACACATCGTGTTTTCTTGAACTCCTTCCACTCTTTTAGTATAAAAACAGTTTACAATGTAGAAGAACTACAATTCTTTTAGTTTACGTGTTTTTAGAAAAAATTGTAAAACGACTTTTCTCTATTAATAAAGAGTAGACTCGCATAAGCAACAGGAGTTTCGGATTAACGATCTTTACGGCAAACTTTAACTAAAATAGTTGCATATTGTAGTTCTTCTCCGTTTTAAAACTATTTTTTTGCTAACATAGTTTAAGAGCTCAATAAAATCACGATGTTTTACAGCTTGTGTCCGAAATGCCTCGCTTCTAGTTTAGCTGTATTGTTTATTCAAATATTTTCAGATTAACCGTGAAAAGGGCTATTGAAAACTGCTCTACAACAGTTCCGCTACAGTCAACAGAAATCGCTCTGAATAGTCCGCTAAAAAAAGCAGTTAAACTGTCGTTAGGTGAACTCACCCGTTATTACTAGAATATGACACTCTCCACACGCTACTTGTGACACAGGGTTTTCAGCAAAAAACTCCACTCTGTACGGCGCCTTGACTTCCTCCTCCAGTTCATTATTACAACCAATACAGCCCCAGTAGTCTGATCCAAATGTGTACAAAACACCTTCCTCTGGTGACAAATAAGTATCAACATCAAAATTCTCCTAAATTCTTTTCATACATTTGCTATATTTTTCTTAGAAGAGTTTGGTTTTAGATCAACACTTTTTTCTGAGATGTAAATTTTTGGGTAGGGGTGTGCCGCTGGGACTCTGAAACCCATACCCTATATCAGACCATGTTCAGTTGCATTTTGCAACCCTTTTCTAGACTACCCTATCCCAGACTAACTATTTTCCAGAAACTCTTAAAAATTGCTAGTAAAATCGCCGTAATGACTTGTATTCCATTTCTGCGTAAGACTCTTTCAATTCCGAGTGTCAATTCTAATTTTAGACTAAATTCTTCATACCACTGATCAGCTTCCCAGTAAATGATGCCCTATTCTAGACCAAAACTCTCTGATTTCTATACCCTATCCCAGACTAAACTGCTTGAAAACCATACTCTTCAGCGGCACATACCCGTATAGCTTATGTATGAGAGTATCTCACCCACCCCCAGGCCCTAGGCGAGAGTAGAAGAAAAGACATTGTGTAATTCATACCTGTAACACAAGCAGTGAATTCATCACCACAGGCCACTTGTTTGATGGGGATTCCATGTAAAGCGTCAACTGGTTTAGGGATGCGATAAGCTGCAGTGTCACCATGCCCCAGCTGTCCAACCATCTGTTTACCACCATGTGCATTCTGACAAAATAAGATTGGCATGTGTCAGTCATTGACAGCTTACAGCTCTGGGGCATTTTAAAGGAGCTATGTCGCGATATTTTAAGTCATTTTTGTGATGTACAAAATTACTTACAAACTGAAGGAAACCTAAACAAATTGTTTATTAAAGTAGAAAAACACCAAATAGGTAGTAGGAAACCAAACAGGAACAAGGATGGTTAAGGATGGAGAAGATTAAGATGGATTGGAAATAACGTACTCGAAAACTTTAGGCTAAACTTGTCAAGATGCACAAACTGTAACGTAGCTCCTTTAATATCCAGGATACTGTCCTGTCCTTGTCCAGATAATGCCCCTTTGCACTTTTTCTATTGCAAACTATCATGCAATGTCGCAAAATGTTTCCTATTTCTCTCGGTTCTCACCACCTTGGGCTGGAATCCTGCTAAGCTTCCTTAAACTAAAGTTTAACTCTCCACTTACTGCCCATGTAAAGAGTTCATTTTCAACGGTGACAACAGCAAAATGAGACTGACCAACAGCAAGCTGAAATCAAAAGTTATACATTATATAATGATGAAAAGCAGTGTCCAGAATTGATTAAATGAATTTGAGAGATTAAGCATCACATTAAATGCATAGAGCTATGTCATCAGTATAAATGCGAAACTACTCATTTTGACGTAGAAACGGCTAGCCTGCGTAGCAGTCGTTTCCTTTCCAAGAGCGTGGGAGGCACGTGAAAGCATGAATGCGAAAAGAGCCTCACTTTTTTCGCTCTTTTTGCCTTCGCACTTTCACATGCCGGAAAGGAAACGACTGCTACGCAGGCTAAGAAACAGCAGACAGCAAAAGTTGGATTTTTGCCATTTCCGGGATTTTTTTCCTTTTTCTCCCAGTTCCTGTCACTTTGGGAATCCCACTTCCCGCCCCCTTTACTCCTGGGTCCCCCCCCCCCCCCCCCCCCCCCCCCCACCAAGGGTAATTTAAACCTCATTGAAAGAGGTTGGAATATGTAATAATTACCTGCAGAGCAGAATGTCCTCCTGGAACATGTCAACTTTATGTGGAGTTTGTTTACCTCCTCCCCAGTAAAATACCTGTCGTAAACAAAGTAAACAACACAAAAACAACAATCAAGAACCAGGAGAGATGTTATTGGACTAGCAGGTACAAATTGGAAGTGAAATTACTTGGAATGAGCTCTTGCTAATATGTGCAGGGACTGGATGACCAATATCTGGGCCTCACATTGTTCAAAGGCCGGTGGATATATAACGCTACCCACCAGATAAATCATTATCCATTATCCAATGGATAGCGTTTTTTACAGTGGATAGCCTTATCCAGCCAGCACCCTTTGAACAACCAGGCCCTGTTGTTTGACAGTTCGCTGCCATCAAACTGAAGATTTATTATCAGATCAAAATTTCCCGCGAAACTTTTCGCTTAGTTATGCACATTCTTTTGTTTCCACACCTTAGTTTATGTAATTTCTCACTTTCATTTCTATATATAACGCTACCAATCTCGTAATAATTTGCATTTGATAATGGTGACATGTCGTCGCCGAAACGTCATGTTTTAATATCACTCATTTTTATTCTAAAGTACTATTATAATACTTAAATTAGTAGAATGTTAGATCTCACCTCACTGGTTTTGGATGTGATTACAGGAACAACTTCTGTTAATCCACTGGCAAGCCTGAACAAATATAGACAGAAAAACAAAGCGAAATAACAATTAAAAAAAGGTCGTTCAAAGCATAATTTATTTATAGTCATTAAAAAATATATTTTAGATGGTCATGAGCCATGTATCAACAGTGTAATAATTTATTATTTTAAATTTAAAAGTAACAATTTAGTCAGTAAATTTATTATTTTAATTACTTACCTGGCCCTTCTTGTTGTAGCATTTAATTCCCAAACTTTCTTTTCCATTTCTCTTTGATTGGTGGAAAGAAAAGATTTTGATGATTAAAAAGTGAATTATACAGTCATAATAATTTTTTTATAATAATGGGCAATAATAAATACAATTTAATATATAATTTTCTCCTGTATTAACAGTTTTTAGTATACAAATATTGAGTTTAACTTTTTTATAAGCACCTGTTTTACAGTCAACTCTCGTTATAGCAGACACCCTCGGGACGTAGTTTGGACTTCGTAATAGCGAGAGTCTGCAATAGCGGGGAGTCATTTTTAGTCAAACCTCTATATGTAGCTTTCGCCGAGGGGCTGGATTTTGTCTGTAATAGCGGGTGTCTGTATTTAACGGGGCTGTTTGCAAGGCGAGAGTTGACTGTAGTTAATACCAGTAACTATAGATTTTGTTCTGAAAAATAACTAAAGACAGGTTAATTTACCTTCCTAAATTACTCAACAGTGGCAAGGTGAGAACTGCATCAATTGTTGGTCTGTCATCTGGATTCTAGTGTGAACATTGTTTTAAATCAAGTTAACAATAAATAAATTTAATATAATATTGATTTTTATTGTTTTGTAGTCTCAGATCTCAAAACATAAATTTCAAAGGACTTTGACTTTTAGTGAAAGTGATGTCAAAGTTAATAATAAACAGGCTCATCAGTGTTGGCACTTGACTCTGGTTTCTGTAATAGGGAGATGCACGGTGGCCTAATTGTTAGTGCGTTGGACTCCAGATCGAGTAGTCAAGAGTTTGAGTGCTGGCCGGGGTAATTGTGTTCTGTTCTTGGGAAAGACACGTTATTCTCACAGTGCCTCTCTTGACTCAGGAGTATAAATGGGTACTGGCGAAGAAAAAAAAAAAATTATTGGGGGGGGGGGGGGGGGGGGGGGGACTGTAATGGATAGCATCTCACTCATCCAGGAAGTAGCAATACTCCTACTCGGCTTCATGCTACAGAAACTGGGATAAGCCTCCGGCAGCGTGGGCCAGTTTGGCCGAGTGCAGCTTTACCTCTGTAGTATGAAGTGACTTTAGTTAGTAGGAGTAATGCCACTGCTTAAGTAGTGACCTGAATGGAATATAATATTTTTTTTTTACCTGAGATAACAGAAGTGTTACCAGGCTGTTCATCTCACTTGTGTACAGTGGGTCGATATCTTCATATTCCCCTTTCACTATGTCAGACACAAGTCTAAGAGGATTCTGCATTAAAAACAAAAATAATTAAAATGATCTAACTACTACAGTATGAAACAACTGAAGGGCATGCTGGAATAAGGGCATAATTAACAATAGAATTATATTGTCGTTATGCCCTTATTCCAGGCACGCCCTTCAACTATAAAATGGTCAAAATTTTATCAAAGAGCTGGAAGAGTATTATTAGCCTGCTTGCCAAGGCTACCCGGGCCACGCCCCTCTCTCAGGGTGTTTGTCCCACAAAAAAGCAAAACCCTGACCATGCAGTATAAAACTCAATGGGAAGGGTACTTATATATCAGTGGGTGGATTTTCAATACTTATAGAAAACTTACAGTTGCATCAAACACTTTTCTTAAGGTGAGCATCTCATACAAGACACACCCCAATGCCCACATGTCGCTCTTCTGGTTGTACCTGTAAGTAAATACATGTACTTCAGTCAATAAGTGTTTTATAACATGATTGTTTCTTGACATTAATTTGATTTAAAAAATATCTTTGATTCTGCACAAACCTTGAGTCCAGTACTCAAACGTGAACCACTCGATCCAGAGTCCAATGAACTAACTGTTTCTCCCAATATGATGAATTATACACAAGTGAAATGAATAGAGAGATTAAGCATCACGTTTGTTTTTCCCGCAAATGGCAAAAATCCCACTTTTGCCGTCTGGCGTTTGCCGTGTGTACATGTACGTCAAAGTGAGTAGTTTCGCGTTTATCGTGAACGTGTGAATTATTTTCGATTTTTCTGATGGATTTATTTAACGATTGGAGGAAAAGTAAAGAAAATCGAGTGCAAGCTGACGTTTGCCATTTGCCGTAGAACGCAGTGCTTAATCTCTCTAATAGCTCACAGACTCAGCCTGGCTAATTTCAGTGCATGAATGGGGCTATTTAAGCACCAGGAAGCTGTAAGTTACATTTTTACAGGACTGTGAAATGTGCAAAGAATAAGCCTATATATAGGTACGTATACATACTTTTGTCCTTGAACTATCTCTGGTGACATGTAATATGGTGTTCCAACAACCTGCCAGGGAAGAAATGTTGAGTTTAACATGTACAGTCAACACTGATAGCATACCCTATCACGAGTACCTAAGGGAGCCCAAAACATAAACACAAAATCTACCTGAGTGGCACAGAATGGAGAGGGAAATTAGGGGAAATGAAGAGTAAGAATGTCATATTTACTATCAGAGTTGATGTACAATTGTACATGCATGTACTTACAGATTCTGCCATATACTCTCTTGAGCTTTTTAACACAGTTGCAATACCAAAGTCTCCAAGTTTGACCAATCCAGTTTTAGTCAAGAAGATGTTCAGTGTTTTGATGTCTCTAAAAAGAGAAGACAAAAATAATGTAATGCCTGGCAGTAAAATGAAATGCACTGAAGACAACAATGTCAACAAAAACATGCAGTACCTGTGAACTATACCACACTCATGAATGTGACTCATTCCAGAACATATTTGGAAGAAATACCAGATCACAATCTGCCAATAAAAACAAAAATCATTGAAGACAATTAATTCAGTCTATGGTTTCTTAATGGTTGGTCAATATATGGTTTACTGTGTTCCCATTTAGTCTGACGCTCAATAAAATTTATTCATTTGTCCATCCATCCGACCGTCTGAGATGTCTGTCTGTCTGTCTGCATTAGTGTCCATCATCATTCCTTCATTCAATATACTTTTTTTTCATTCAATATACAACAGTGGAAAGAGGCACTGGGAGAGTTAAAAGGGCAAGACACTTTTACACTGACTGCCTCTCTCCACCCAGGAGTATAAATCTAATGGTATCGATATATACTGGCAAATTGTTCTGGGGCAACCTGGCAAGAAATGCTGAGGGGTAACCAGTGTGATGGACTAGCATACCCTTTAAAAAAAAAGTTTGTAAGGCATATATAGCGCAAAATTGATCATATATACCTCTTCTGCAAACAGTTCTTTATGACTACATATCTTGTCATTTAGGGTGCCACCTGAAAATTTAATAGCATCATATTAAAACTTACATCATAAAGCACTGATCAGAATTATTTTTTACAATCCTGCACCTCACTCCAAACTAGCTAGTCTGGTGTAAATATGAATAACCTTTGTTATGGCTAGAGTGGTGACACAGCACCCCCGGGGGGGGGGTACTCCCTATAATGGACTATACGGGGAGGCTCCGCCCAAAAGGGGTCCTTTTTTAGGCTCGAGGTATGTGAAAGGGTAGGGATTTCACGAGTTGAAGTATGTGAAAGGGTAGGGATTTCACGAGTTGAAGTATATGAAAGGGTAGGGATTTCACGAGTAAATGAATATTATTGTTTGGTTAACATCTCTACCGTAATGCTTGATGATTTCTGGTGATATATATTGTTCATTAAGTTCATTACAAGGATATAGAAAAGGGATGCAATGCTTCTACTGTAGGTATGTGAAAGGGGTACCATTTTCATAATTTCTATGGAAGGTATATGAAAGGGGTACCTTTTCTGTGGAAGGTATATGAAAGGGGTACCATTTTCTATGGAAGGTATATGAAAGGGGTACCATTTTCTATGGAAGGTATATGAAAGGGGTACCTTTTCTGTGAAAAATGGTATATGAAAGGGTAAGGGGTTGGACCTCTGGGCGGAGCCTCCCCGTATAAAACTTTTTTGAGTACCCCCCGGGCACAAGCGCGTGCCATGTAAGCCGGCAGGTGAGTCATAGGAGTGAATTTTTTGGCTACAAATCCCGAGGGGTGGGGTGGGGTGGGGTGGGGTGGGGTGGGGTGGGGGTGGGGTGGGGTGGGGTGGGGGACTCCCATGTGAATGGGACGTGGATGCTCATCGTCTCTTTTAGAAGTGTATCACTTACGGTGTTCAGGACGGAACATCAATAATTTTAGTCATTAAGGTATTTGAGTAGAAATGCGAAATAAAAAACATTGTCATACTGTGTTGGTGGTCTACATCGATCAGACATGAAATCTGGTATCTTTTAGGCGGCAAATAAAGCTTGAGCCACGCCCAGATTTGTTTCCTTTTGGGGTTTAATTCAAATTTTCCGACAAGCATCCTCACAAGCTACTTATAACTAACTGTAGGCTAAACCAAAGTTTAGGCTTGAACCGGTGTGTTATTTACTAGGCTGACCGGAATGACTCGCTGACTCGCTGGCTCCTGCTTTGTCAAGACTCTTATACTGTAGCTATTGGGTATTTCAAATTATGCAATATTATTTTTAGTTAAAGATATACATATTTTATACATTACATTTCTACTTACCATTGCAATATTCCATTTCAATGAGCAGTGACGTACCATCAATGTAATGATTGAAGTATGTCACGATATTGGTGTGATTTAACAAGGACAGAATATCAACTTCTTTCTCCGCATCAATTCTTTCCTTGTCGCTTGCACGGCTTAAGTTGACTTCCTTAACAACCACAAGAACATTATCCTGAAACAACAAACGTGTTACAATTTGATTACACTATGACAAGTGATGTATCAGGCTCGATTACCAGCTACTGTTTGAGAAAATGAGCCCACGCTCCCCCTCCCCCCCCCCCCCCACCCAACCTGAATGAATGTATCGAGTTGTCTGGACTCAGAGCGGCAGAAATCAAGCCAAAATTAATGCAGCTAAGTGATGTATTTCAATAAAGTCAAATATGAACTGCAGATAGAATGATGTGAAATGAAGAAAGTATCATATAGAGAGATTGTACAATGTCATGTTGTAGTTGACTGTTTTGCAATTTAAGCAATATTGAAAAGAATCCTGTAAAAAATTTAGGGCTTCAATGGAATTTGAACCCATGACCTCTGCATTACTGGTGTGATGCTCTAGATAGCATCACAAAAAAAGCTAAAAAAAAAAGCGAATAAAATAAAAGTGATTGCACACATTCTACTGAACACAGCTACATGGGTACATCTCTCAGATTCAGTGAAATCTTTTGACTAAGTTTGCTATTATTCATTTATTTTTCAGAATTCAAGTTTTTCTGATTAAATTATTGGATTTCCATACAAACACTGTCAGTAATTTCCAACGTGTTTGCCTACACAAAAAAGTGGTGACCTAAACCATGACAAGGTCTATTATGTAAATACACTGTAAATTTACAGACAGATTATACCTGAGATATCAGATACCTGTAAAATGATATACTGTAAATTGTCTGATCACGACAGATTACTGAAGAACAATCAGGGTTTTTAAAATTAATCTGTCTGGGTTTCAACCATTTTGTTTTCATTTAAAAGGGCTAAGTCACGCAATTTTCTGCAATTATGTTACATACAAACTACATGTAGTCTTAAAAAATAGATTGAGACCACTAAATAATGGTTTTAAACCATAGAAATACAAATACTAGGAAGCCACAATATAATGGCGTGCGGATGGTCAAAATTGGACAAGATTGAAACGGATTGCAAAAAGCTTGACGATGGCCTGGTTCAAGTCCTTTTGTATGAAACAAGTGGCAAATATTATGCTTAGAAATCATCTGTTTTTGTTATGTAAGTGAGATTCCAGCTTTGAATTAATGTTTCATTCACATGTTTGAGATTAAAGCTGTAAAAAAATAATACAGGGAGAGTGAGAGAGTGCGAGAGTGTGGCAGTCCACCCAGTATATACTAGTCTAATATTAAATAATATAAATTTAATAATATTTAAATTGTTATCACCAAAATGTTGATGTTTGTGCAGTTTTGTCACCATGTTCAATATAGTTAAACTTATCATTAATTTGTCCATTCAATGCATTGTTCTGTATACATTGAAAATCCAGCTCAAAAAATTATACACGTATTTACAAATTCTGATAAACATGGAAATAAATCTATAAAATTGTTTATTTTATTTTTGGGCTTTTAAGCAAACTTGGCATCTCTTTGCGCATTTTCTAAAGCGATCTACAAAACAAACTTCTAATCTACGAAATAAAAATTATTTTTTAGCTACAAGCATGTTCTACAGACAGTAGGTATAAATATTGACGCTTGAAATAAAAGGCTCAAACGACCATAAATTTGCTGCATTTTGACATAACATGTAGCTAGCAAGAGTCATTATAAATTATTAAAGAGACGGTTTTTGAACCAGGGAGTAACCTTTCCTGTAATAAAAACAATTGCAAATTATCGATTTCTATCAATATAATATTCTTGATGATAATTTCAGCAGGAGACCTTTTGCTAATTAGATCTATGATAACCCAAATGTGACAAAAAACCCGTGCTTCTACAAATAAAATCTCAAGAAAATGCTGAAAGATTACTGCAAAAAATCAAAATTGTAAGGTTGACGTTTAGCTATAAACAGCGATATAATTGATTTCTTGGGCGATATAATTGATTTTTAGGGCGGCTGTACATGCAAAACAGACCCGGAAAAATTAATTTTGATCACTCACCTCCGTTTTTCGATACAAAACCGCTTCGCCAAAAGCCCCTCTTCCCAGGGTTCGGATCCTTGTGTACGGTTCTTCCGACGCTCTGCCATCATTGAACGAATCGTCCGCCATTATTATGTAAGCGGAAGGAAACCATTAATCAAGGTCCTCTCCACACAAAAATCAAACTCAGCTGAACGGGAAATGCGCTCTCGAAGTCGTCATCTTCCACGCGAAATTCCCGCGCGCGCTTTCGTATTCCACAAAATCCACGAGACGGTCAGTTTGAGAATAGATGGTTCATTTTTTTAAACAGATCCACAAACGAATCCTACCAAACGGAAAGAGAATATTTTGTCTTTCGTGCCGTACACATGCAAGACAGATTTGCAGCAAGTGTCGCACCAAAGCCAGCTGGGCGAAAACACGAGCCTGTGGTAGATGAAACCAGCGGTATTCCTTCTGAAGGACACTAGATGTTATCAACATGACGTAGTGACCGTAGCAGTTTTCAACCAAGATGGCGGCCGAGCAAGAGGCAGGCTTGCGGATGATTCAAGCAGTCGAAACGGCGCTAAATCCATCAACTGCACAGCAACAAAGAATAGAGGCTTATGAGGTAGGGCTTTCTAACGATATTTTCCTTTTTAGACAGAGTTAATACCAATGTAACGAGGAGAAAGCGGAGTTTGTTTTCAGACTTTGCTTGCGCGCCCCATGTGAGGCCGGCCATGCATAACACTAAACAGCCATAAGTAATCAGATTTAGTCCTGCGCATTGGTTTGCGCGCAAGACCTTACATACCAACAGTTTGATTGGCTTTGTAGTGAAGAGCATCCTACCATTGTCATTGGACAAAGTTTTTTGGTTAATTTTTGAAAACTTTTTGAAAACTTTCTGATGGCTTCCATTTAAACTAGCAAATAAAATTGCAAGAATTGCGAGAAGTGGAGATGTCAATAATGTCAGAACGGGAATGTGGAGCCTGACTACTCCGCCTCTCATAGTTCTTGCATTTTGATTGGCCAGTTGAAACGAAAGCCATCAGAAAGTTGTGAAAAATATGTCAAAAAGTGGTCAAAAATGTATCAAAACTTTGTCGAGTGGCAACAGTAGGGTGCTCTACACTGTAATAGTTGCAAAGATTAGCCAGATTTGCTTCAGAAAATCATTATTTAAAATCAATTAACACTAAAAATTAGTTTTGTGGTCAAACTCAACATTATTTTTAAAACAATGCCAAACTTTTTTTTTCATTATACAGTTCATTGAGCAGTTCAAGGCCAGTTCTCCATTATGCGTTCCTGTGGGATTGTTGCTGTATGATCGTCAAAACGCTGCCGTAGTACGCCATACTGGACTTCAGCTTTTGGAACACGCTGTCAAGTAATGTTGATTCTGAGGACCGTTTAATTTATAATATAATAATAACAAAATGAATATCGCATGGAGATGCAGTGGCCTAATGGTTAGCGCGTTGGACTCTGGATGGAGCGGTCCGGGTTCGAGTGCTGGCCGGGGTCATTGTTGTTGTTGTTGGGCAAGACACCTGACTCTCACAGTACTACCTCACTCCACCCAGGAGTATAAATGGGTACTGCATGGTGAACTGTTCGGACAACCTGACAAAATGCTGAGGGGAACCTGGGGTTTGACTAGAATCCCATCCAGAGGGATAAGCATTGCTTCATAATACAGAAACTGGCATAAGCTTAGGCAGTATGATCAGGTTTGGCCACCTACCTCCATGGTGGCCTAATCATCAGGGCATTAGGCTTTTCAGATTGAGCACTTTGTTCAAGATCAGAGAAGTCATTTTACTCTCACAGTGCCTATCTCAACCTGGGAATATGAATGTGTACTGGCAAACTGTCAGGCCAACCTGACAAAATGCTTGTGTTGACCTGCGATGGCACTAGCATGTCATCCCATGGAGTAGCAATAACCTAGCCACTGTATGTTACAGAAACTGGAGTTAAGTACTGGCCTGTTGATCTACTAGACTCCAAAAAGGTTGTTACATGTACATACAAATACAATGTAGGCATTATTACCACATGTGCATACACTGTTTGTAATGTGATGCATGTACATGTATATTTGGTTATGACAGATTCAACTGGAATTCAATGAATTTAGATGATCAGGCAAGACTGAAAGGAATCTCTCTTCACCTGCTTGCACAGGTAGGCTGAGAAAATGAAATCGTCATCATCATCGACATGGCCATGTAATGGTGTGTAATTTAAGATGAATAATATTTCTTTGGCAGGGAAGTGGCTCTTTACCAGATGAACCTCTTCACATCAAGGAAGCATTATCACGGCTTGTTGTGGAGATAACCAAGAGGGAGTGGCCGCAGAAATGGGGGTCGCTGCTTCCAGACCTTAACAGCATCTGTGCGTTAGGGGTAAGCCACTGTTGTTACTTTCTGTTGTGGAGGTGTGGTGGTCAAGTGAGTTATCGGGATGTTTGAGAAATTGGGGGTTCGAGAAATCGGGATTCCACTGTACGTACATGACTGAAATGTACAATGTATCTTTGTCAGGATGTTCAAACTGAAGTGGTTCTAATGATTCTGCTTCGACTTGCGGAAGATGTGATCTCAATGGACAGCAATCTGCAGGCAAACAGAAAGAAACAGATCACTCAGGAGTTACACTTGCACATGGAGGGACTGTTTACATTCTTTATTGACACACTTCAGAAGAATACCGCAAAGTTTAGGACTCTTAAGGTGCGTCAGATTGTACTTCAAACTTAGTTTATTTCAATTCATGAGCCAATAATAATTTTTGCTCTTTCTCATGGAAATAAATTATGGTAGGACTATGAGAAAGACATTAGTCAGCCAGTGACATACATGTAAGCTACTTGTAATTTTTATTTTTTCACATTGAACCAAGTCATATATGGCCTAGCTCCCACAAATCTCCTATAGCTCAGAAGTAGAGTGCCCAACCAGTGTGCAGAAGGTCAATGGTTTGACTCCTGTTGGAAGAACTGAAATCCAAATAGCTTGTGTCACTCGACTGATTCATATCTTATGACTGTGTTTTCCTAACATGTGAAATTGAACCATTATTTAGAAGTTTGGTTTGACCAATTATTGTTTCCGTGTTTGCGATTCTGTTTCCATCTCCACAGAGTCAGATTGAAAGTGGAGATGTTAGCTGTCAAACTCAGGTTAGTTTTGTTTCATCAGTGGGAAGGCACTGGTGTCACTGGTCAGTAATGGTAGACAACAACAACTGTTGATCTGTCATTTTCCTCAGACTCGAAATAAAAAGAACACTGCTGACAGTTGACTCTGAGCTGGTTTCGAGCACTGGCTGGTATCATTGTGTTGTGTTCTTGGGCAAGACACTTTAAATACAGTACCTCTCTCCACCCAGGAGTATAAATGAGTACTGGCAAACTGTTAGGGCAAGCTAACAAAATGCTGCGGGGGGGGGGGGGGGGGGGAGGGGGGGGGGGGGGTACTGTACTCTGCGATGGACCCAATGGACTACCATCCCATCTAGGGAGAGTAGCAGGATTCCTAGCCGAGTAGTTACATGTAAATGTACACTGTACTTCTGTCAGCACTATGGAAAACCAGATTTTAATTACCAGCCTAAAAAGCCACCTATGCTTGTAATAAAGTTAGTGATTATTGGAAAAATATATATTCAGGTCCAAGGCATAGGTATAAAAGTACATGTATATATTTATGTAACACTTCTGGGCCGGGTTGTTCAAAGGACGATTAAGCTAATCCAGAATTAGCGCAAATTTTGATTTCATTTTTGTAACTTTTCAGTGAGATTTTCTGTTTATATTTTTCGTCTTTTTGTTTTTGACTAATCTTAAACTTTACAAAACATTGGCAAAGAAAAACACTTTTATACAAGAGAAATTAAAAGCATCATTAACTTTTAATCCTGGATTAGCGTTAATTGGCTTTCGAACAACCGGGCCTAGGTGTGAAAGGACTCTAAGCATCTTCCTTTCCTGTAGGCTGCAGTTCACCAGCGTCTAGCGGAGCAGACACTGTTAACTCTGACAGGATATCTGGACTGGGTGAAGTTTGGAGTGCTGTATTCACAGGATTGTATCATTCTACAGATGCTCTGCTTATTACTGGAGGAAGACTCACTTAAAATACCAAGTTGTGAATGTCTTCTAATTATTGCCAGTAGAAAGGTGAAGCATTTAATAATATTTTAATTTGTATTTATACAAAATTAATAATGTACTGTCTGTTTATAGATGCTATCAATTGGGCAAGGTCCGAGATTATTCCACATTTTGATCCCATTGTGCCTAAAACAACCTACAGTTGAAACGTTGAACATTGTTGTTGTTTTTTAGCGGGCAGAGTTCCTTCCATTTATGTTACCGTACTTCCTCGAATAATAGTGCTACATGTAGCTGTAGCTGGGGGCGATTATTATTTTTTTGCTCCAGCGATTAATTGAGGGACGGCTATTATTCAAGGAAATACAGTATTCTTAGAGTCATACCCAATCCACCAGTGCAAAAGGCTGTAAATGTAAAATGATAATATTTGGTGTTTATTAATAGGCCATTTCCGAGTTCCTTTTCCTCTGTCTCAAAACGAGTCCTGGTGCAGAACCTTTCGTATGAAAATGAATTTTACTCACATGTTCATTTTCATGCAAATCAAACAGTTTTGCAAATGGTTAATTGCACCAGGACTCGTTTTGAAACAGAGGTGAGAGAGACAACTTGGAAATGGCCTTTAGTTAGCTTTGCATATTTTTACTTTGATTTATAACTGATTGTCTGAATAACCACTGTGCTATTTAAGCTTCCATAGCTATTTGCTCTGTAAAGTTCTAGTAGTTATTAAGGGTGGAGAACAGCCTCGTCCCCAGGGCCGTCTCCGCTTTCAAGATGGCGGGTGGGCGCGAAGAAGATCCTGGCGAACAGCAGATCACGTGACCACAAAATTAGCCAATCGCGAGCCCGCCGCCATTTTGAAACAATCAAAATCTCCAGTATTTTTGGCGACACGCGACCTGCTGTTTGCCAGGGTCTTCTTCGTGCTGTCATTTTGAACGTCGAGAAGACTCTGGGGATGAGGTTGGGTGGAGAATGGTAAATTCAAGACTTTGTGAGGCAGCAAACTAGCATTTTTATCTGCGAGCCCAAGACTCTTTGAATTTTTAGATTGCGAGACCTAGATCAAGACTCCAAAATGGCTTTGTGAAAAAATTGAGACTGCAAGATGCACAGAACTGCTCAAAAAACAAGACTGTGAGACCTGTGAAATTTGACTAAAATTTTACGAAACCCGTATTATTCACCACCCCTGTTATTGGACAGACAACCCATTGTAAATTTCCATTGATTGTTGTAGGGAAGACAAGAGCAAAGGATACCAATGTTAAAGCTGTTTAGTGAGGATGCCATGAGCGTTATGTTGTCTGCTGCCCAGTAAGTAGGAATTTTTTTTGAATGTTTTAAATATAATTTGTGTGAATGAGAAGGAATCTCCTCAGCCCTCCTGTTACATGTATTGTTGGTATTATTTAATAGCAGTTTTAGCATTAGAGTTTCAAAAAAGTATGAGGATCCATTGGTTCAAAATTTGCAGCTAAAAAAAATTTACATTGTGGATCATGGTGAATCTTGAAAAATTTAATTGCATACAGTCAGGGGGGGCAGGCAACGCCCTTTGATCTTGCCGCTTTTCCGCTATACATGATCGCACAAGTAAAGAAATCTGTCAATCATTCGAGAAACGTACCTCTACGGGAGTTTGCTGTGGAATTTCATCCATGGTGTCCCACAATGACCAAAGTTCAGTTAAACAGCGACCGAATCGTTCCCATAGATGTTTTAACGTGGAATCGCCAAAATATTTCTGAACGAACACAAACGCACGTTATGTCCGCCATCTTCCGCCATGTTTATTTTAAACAAACCAGTACTTAGTCTCGCTCGCTCATGTATACTAGGTCCCAGGCCTCGCTGCTAGCCCCCCCTGCATACAGTAGTTACATAAATCTTTCAAGTTCATCATTGATTATTCTCGTCCCCAGAGGCCACGATCCTTTTGGTCAGCAATAGGATTCAAGACCTCCGGCAGGTCCCAATTTGTTGAACATGCGCAGAGTACTCGTTCTGTATTATCAGCCAATCAGATTTGTCAGATTTGACGGGAAGTCCGAGATTCGCGGACTTCCGGTGTTGGAACAGGCCAGAGGTCTCGATTCTTGGTGCTGACCAAAAGGATCGTGGCCTCTGGGGACGAGAATGATCACTGATGATCTGTCACTACTTGCATCTTCCCCAATCTTAACAATCCTTGATCCTTTTTGGTTGAATAATTTTTATTACCTCTTTGGTGTTTTTCCATCCAGTTTATTTTGGGGTTTCCTTAGATTTGAAAGTGATTTTACGCATTTTTACTTGTGACCTCAGTGGTACTTTACCTTTTCCTCTTCCCTCCAGGAAATCAATTACAGCACAATTTGACGAGAGGCAATATCTTTTTCTGAAAAGATTGTGTCAGGTTCTTGTGGCTCTTGGAGAAGTACAGCTTTTCCATCTGTGGGTAAGAGGAGAAAAGATAAATTTTGTGGAAACTGTTTATTTTTTTGTTATTTCATTGTTCAAGTACTGTTACATGTATTTATTATACGACATAGCAGTTTAGCGTGCGAATACGCACCAAGACGAGTTGCAAATATGATACCGTATTCAACGGGTCTTAGTCCCCCTGACCGTGCACTACGGAAAAACACTGTTGAAAGCCTATATTTTAGGAAAGATATTATGTCGTGTAATAAACAATTTATTTAGCGGAAAGTTGTTTAATACGGCTGGGCATTTTTACTCGTCAAATAATGTTTATTTTTTCTCGCCTAAAGGCTCGAAAAAATAAAGACTGACTCGTAAAAATACCCAGCCGTATTACACAACTTTCCGCTGAATAACCTTTTTATATTACTACTGAAATTTTCATGTTGTCTGAAAATGAATATTATAATGTTATCGTTCTTTTTCTAATTTTTTCTAGAATTCTGACAATAGCAAAGAGAAACCTCCAAACTTCAGGCAGTATTTAGAAGCATTGATAGCATTCTCAAAGCATGAAAGCTTGGTATGTTAGTCGGGTTTTGGTTACGTTAACTGACCTGAGGCACGGCGGCTTAATGGTTATAGGGTGTTGGCTCTGTATCAAGGTTCGGGTTCAAGCCCCAACTGGGATCACTGTGTTGTGTTCTTGCAAGGCAAGACACTGTACTCTCACAGTACCTCTCTCCAATGAAAATTATAGAAATGGGTTCTGTCAAACGTTTAGGACAACCTGACAAAACGCTGGGGGTAACCTGCAATGGACTAGCATCCCATTTGGGGGAAATGGCATTTTTTACATGTAGAGTGAAAATCTAAAAAAGAAGATTTCAGGGGAATTTGCCCCTGGACCCCTTTAGAAGGGAGAACTTAGGAAACCAGTCAAGTTTTTCCCTGGACTTCTAGTGGTCACTTATGCTATGGAAGCTGGGATGGTGGTGGCCAGTTTGGCCTAAGTGCCGACTTAATAACCTTTACGCTAGTCCATTGCAGAATGTTCCTAATTGTATCATTGTCAGAACTTTTTTAACTACAATTTTTCAACAACCATTTTCTTATTAAATATTTGCTAAGATCAATAACAATTTCAGATTGTAGTGATTTTCTTTGTTGTTGTTTCCAGACACTTCCTCACTTGACAAATGGACTCTGGCTCACATTCCTGAGAAATCCTGTTATTGCCAAGGATAAAACATTTCGGGCAATATTTCCATCACTTTTGGAAATAGCCAAAGCTAAACTTTTCAAGGTATTGTATATGTACGTCTGTGTGCATTATATAATGCACTTGCCATTAAAGCTCTATTATGCCCCCTCTCTATTAACCCTTTCACTCCCAAGAGTGCTACGTTCAAAACTGAGGGGGAAAATCTTGAACTTCATTTTGCAAAATTGTCAAAAACAAACAGCACCACTTGAAAGTACTGCTCAATAGCTTTCATTTGAATGGTCACACACGTAGGTTTCATCCACAGACTCAAAAGGTACAGCCACATTTATTGACTCAATGTTTGACTCTGGGAGTGAAATACATGTACATCCCCATCTCTATTAAGCCCCCTTCTCTAAAAAGCCCTCTCTCTATAAAGCCCCTCTCTCTATTAAGCCTCCCTATCTAATAGGTCCCCCTCTCTAATACATGTAAGGTGATGTTCCACATTCATGTGATTAAGTATAAGGAGAAATCAGATCCTAATCAGACACTCCTGTAGGTTGGTGATCCAGATGAAGGTGACTCACCAGGAAGTGTTTTCAACAGAGAAGATTTCAACAGCGAGAGAGAATTTACTTCTGTTAATGGCCGTAAGTATTCAATCATATTTCTGATTTCAGTGGCAGGCATGGATAGTTCAGTTTCAACAAAATGGCGTACTGCACTTTGAAAACACCTTTTGAGTGCTGAATCTTTGATTTTCAAAACAGAACTCACAGAAGGTAAACATAGCTCTGATGTTAACACAGTTAAAAGAATATTAGTCTGGAATGGGTGAATAATCAAGAATTTGGTTAATCGTTACACTACTGACTACTACATGTATTTATGACACTGACTCACTGTTAACTGTTAATTAATGTCATGTTTCAGAGGTGAGAGGAGAAACCATGGACATCATTCGGCAAATAACCTTGGTACTGCCTGTTGATACTTTTCTTTTTGGAGCTGATTGGTTGTTACAGAGGGCGACACAAACCCCCGCAGCTGATGTGGAAAGTATGTTGCTGTGTAAAATAATTTTTTAATGACATTTTGTAATTAAGCCATGAAAAGCACACTAGGTATTTCTAAGAACACATGACAAATGTAGAAAGTATGAGCTGTTGTTGTAAGCGTGTTAAAATCTACAGTCATGTTCATGTATGTTGTGTACATTACCGTATAATTCTGAAAGTAACGCCCCCCCTCCCCCCCGAAAGTAACGCCTCCTCGAAAGTAACGTTAATTTTTTACCTTTCTATTAAACCCCGAAAGTAACGGTCCCCCCGAAAGTAACGATCCCCCCCCGAAAGTAGCGGCCCCTTCAAGACCTTCAAAAACAATAAAATCGTATTTATGTGATGTTCAAAAATACAAATACAACTTGGCAGTGAATTGAATACTGTTATTGAAAAAAATTGTCTCCCATTAATTTGCAGAGAATACCAAACAATTGTCTCCTACTTTAGAACATGCAATGAAATAACTAGAACGTGAAAAACGTTTGTCTCTAATAATAATATTGTATTGTATTGTACTACTAACACCAAATTCATTCCAAACAACTGTCGGAACTTACAATGAAATAACTGGAACACGTTGAAAAATATGTTACGCGTCCTCTTTGTGTAAAACGGCTGCTGAATTACAAACGTTTTTTAACCATCCGAGAGTAACGGCTACCCAAAAGTAACGGCCCCTTTGGCATGCTAAATCCTGTTACTGTAATTTTACAGTATGTTTCAAGAAGCATTATTATCTGACCCAAAGGGGACGGCACTTGGTCCTTTATTTAATATGCATGCCGACTTATCATTTTTCAGTGAGCGCAGTTGAAACAGAGAAGGTAATACATGAATGGGATGGGCTTACCCGATACTTGGATGCAGTCATGTCCAGATTTTTCAGAGTGCATAATCACGAGGTTGGTGTACTAGTTTTTTCTTTATTTGTCATGGGCACAAAATTTAAGCATTGGTTTTCTTCCTGGTATAACTTGAAATAATAAACTATTGGCAGAATAACTTACATGTAACTTCCCACTCCAGGGGATGTCAAGGTGGAAATAATTATTTTGGGTAACATGCAATACATTGATATATCTGTGTATTTGCTGGCGGACTTGTGGTGTTGTGTTGTGTTCTTGGGAAAGACACTTACATGTACATGTACTCTCACATTGCATCTTTCCACCCAGGAGTATAAATAATAATAAATGGCGCAGACTGGCAAATTATCAGGGCAAAAATGAAAAACATGCTGGGGGGGGGGGGGTTACCTTCGATGGATTAGCATCCCATCCAGGGAAGTAGTGATACTCCTAGTTGCCTTCATGCTATAAAAACTGGAGTTCACTGAGCACCGGCCTGATAGCTTGGCCTTAACCTTGCCTTGTTCACTATCTTGTTGCTTGTAGGAGATCATTCAGAGTCAGGTAACATTTCGTGAAACACCTGTGTCATTCATTGAACTGGTCAGGAAATGCATCCAGTCTATAATGGAGGTTGACTCAAAGGTAGGAGAAAAACGTTATTACTGTTGACAGACAAAAGTACAGTTGAACCCCGCTACTGTATCTTGAACTCTCAAGCGAAGCGAAAAACAGTTTGAGATAGCCGGAGTTCGAGATACCGATTGTAAATGACTGAAAAACAAGGGCAAGGGGAATGGGTTTGAGTTCAAGATAGCGGGAGTTCCAGATAGCCGATAGTAAATGACTGAAAAACAAGGGCAAGGGGAATGGGTTTGAGTTCAAGATAGCCGGAGTTCGAGATAGCCGATTGTAAATGACTGAAAAACAAGGGCAAGGGGAATGGGTTTGAGTTCAAAATAGCGGGATGTGTGAGATAGCCGATAGTAAATGACTGAAAAACAAGGGCAAGGGGAATGGGTTTGAGTTCGAGATAGCGGGGAGTTCGAGATAGCCGATAGTAAATGACTGAAAAACAAGGGCAAGGGGAATGGGTTTGAGTTCGAAATAGCGGGGAGTTCGAGATAGCCGATAGTAAATGACTGAAAAACAAGGGCAAGGGGAATGGGTTTGAGTTCGAAGTAGCGGGGAGTTCGAGATAGCCGATAGTAAATGACTGAAAAACAAGGGCAAGGGGAATGGGTTTGAGTTCGAAGTAGCGGGGAGTTCGAGATAGCCGATAGTAAATGACTGAAAAACAAGGGCAAGGGGAATGGGTTTGAGTTCGAAGTAGCGGGGAGTTCGAGATAGCCGATAGTAAATGACTGAAAAACAAGAGCAAGGGGAATGGGTTTGAGTTCGAAATAACGGGGAGTTCGAGATAGCCGATAGTAAATGACTGAAAAACAAGGGCAAGGGGAATGGGTTTGAGTTCGAGATAGCGGGGAGTTCGAGATAACCAAGTTCAAGATAGCGAGGTTCAACTGTATTGGCTATTTACAAGGTATGCCAAGGAGTCGAACTTGAGATTACCAAGAACAAAATAATCCAGAGAACTAGTGACAGGCAGCCACGCAGCCTCCTGTTGGAGTTGGTGCCAGGAATAATAATAATTTATATTTTTTTGTAAAAATTTAAAAAATCGTTCTCTGGTTAAAATTTAAAAATATGAGCTTTCGGTTGCCAGTCTGCAACCTTTGACGAATAATGGATAAAAAAGCGCTTTTTTATCCATTATTCGTCAAAGGTTGCAGACTGGCAACCGAAAGCTCATATTTTTAAATTTTTAACCAGAGAACGATTTTTTTTAAATTTTTACAATGTCTTATCTTGGTTGCTCATCCATTTTTAAACGTTATATTTTTTTGTTTGACAGGTCCCTGATATATTATCAAGTGTGACAGATGCCATTCAAGCTCTCTATCCTTTCCTTATATACAACAAAGACTTGGTGATGGAGGTCCTAAAAAAGGTAAAAAAGTAACATCGAACATCTGTTTTATTATGATTTTTTAGTAATCTGGTTGTGAAATTACAGTTGCCACTTGACAAAGTTTTTGATTAATTTTTGACAATTTTCTTTTTGATAACGTTTGTTTCAACAAGCCAATCAAAATGAGAGGCAGAGATGTCAAGATGCATGTTCGTGTTCTGATAATTGACTTCTCCGCTTCCCACAATTCTTGCAATTTGATTTGCTAGTTTAAATGGAAGCCATCAGAAAGTTGTCAAAAAGATGTCAAAAAGTAATCAAAAACTTTGTCGAGCGGCAACGGTAAGGCATTCTTCACTGTAAAGGGCTGCATGCCAGGGCCAAATGTCTGCCAAAGTGAATCAAAATCAATTAAAATGTTTGTTGATGTTTTATTGATAAATGTAGTTATCATTTTAGTGAATACAATTTTCTTTCAGATGTTTACAGTGGTTCTGTTTAACACAACTGGTGATCCAAAGGTATGTACACAACGTGTTTGTTGAAATTTATAGTTTCTTGAAAGTCTTGAAAGTTAATAATATTATTTAACACTGTATCCTTGCTGATTTCAGGGCCCTTGGAGTCCTGATGTCCTTCATGCTCGCCGTCATGCATGTGGTGCAATCATAAAAATTTGCAAAGAATTTGGAGAGCTGCTAGTGGTAAGAATTTGGTTATTATTAAAACAGTAATAACACATGGTTATTTTACTAAAATGGAATACAGTATGGCAGTGTTCCCACTAGTTTTGGAAAACAGGAGTCCCAAGGACCCCCAGTTCCAGTAATTGGGCTGCCTCGTCCCCAGTCGTTCGCGGGGATAATTTAGAACAGGGCGCGCGGGGAATCCCCCGCTCTCGCGCTTCGCGCTCGTTCCAAGCTCCCTCGCGCCTCGCGCTCGCTCGCCCGATTTAATCGCGCTTCGCGCTCTCGCGAAAAGCCTGTGGAGGAGGCAGGTAATTGGGGGTCCTTTCTATTTTTTAAGGGTCCCCTAAGGAGAAAGGCATTTTAAGTGATATACACATCATGTAATATTACATGAAGTATGACCGCTGACCATCAATGAGCCGAGAGTTGTTCGCTCGTTCGCGTGATTATCATTGTGATTCTTGCTTCGTTTTCGAGTTTGCAGCCAAATTTTCATAGTTTCCAGCTTGGAGAGGTAATGAAAAGGTAAAGGAAACTAGTGAAACTTTAACATTGTTTCTTATGTGTGTTTTGTATCTTGAAAAATCTTATTTATCTCAAGAGTAGACCAAACTATGAAAACACTCGAAATTTTGAGCGCTGATTTATGTGCGTCCCTGGGACGTACTGTGGCTAAAAACTGTGCGTCCTTTTTATTTTTTGTGCGTCAGATACGCACAGTTGTGCGTTAATGGGAACACTGGTATGGTAAATTATTATCTTTAGAAACTGAATCTCGGGTAAAGTCATCATCATCATTATCATCTGATCATCGTCATCATCATGTCACCATTGTCATTGCCGCCACCACGATCATCCTTGTCATCATCGTCCCTTGATGAACATGTAAAGGGTTGTGACTAATAACAGGGACCTTCAGATCCAAGAACGAGTACAAGTACAATGTTTTGCTATTTGTCATATTGCGCATGCTCTAAATCGTGACATTTCTGAAACTGAATAAACTCACACTCGTTTGGTAAAATTTTTGAAACTTTTTTGGTTGCAAGCTGATGACGGCGACAATACGATAATAGGGACCTTTAGATCGGAGTACGAGTACGAGATTGACTATGAGTATGACTTACGAATTTCAAATCAGTCACGTTCCCAGAGTCCTCGCTCTTTACTGTTGCAGACCAGTAGAGAATGAGGCTCTAGGAACAAGATTGGTGTTAGACGTGTTGATGTAAACCCCGTGCACTAGATTTGAAAAGTCGCACTCGTACTCAATCTCATACTCGTCCTCCGATCTAAAGGTCGCTAATGTCAGTCTGGGACCCAGACCTCTCGCAAAGTCCCTAATATCTCTACCAGTGCATGTAGCTGCCTCACTAATAGTACTGTTAGTATGAAATATTAATTTAAAATTAATTTGTTCAACAGCCTGTGTTTGATGCCCTAAAGCAGCATGTTCTGTCATTGTTTGTGGGAGAGTTAGTTACTGTTAAAGACAGATGCACTTTAACTGAAGCATTAGTCATTGCCAGGTAATAATAATGTCTTGTTATCTACTGCGTTAATTTTGCTTGCGGTGAGTTGTGCGTGTTATCATGCTGCTAATGGAGTGTTTGCCTGTTTTCTTTTTCTTTTAAATTTTAGTAACAAACTTAGCAGAGGCAAACAAAATGAATTTCTTATTGAGCTGTTGACTCCCATCAGAGAAATGTGGCTGGGTGACAAAATACAAGGGTAGGTGACAGTTGATCGGTACCATAAGGCTAATGTCACTCTAGAGATATTTAAGACGGATTCCGCTCAACGTTCGAGCAGTAACTGCAAAAAATTAAGTTACCAAAAAAATACTCATAGCACGGTAACATTTTGAATACAGCTAAGAAGAAATTATCGATAAATTAGCTCCCAAGCTGACCCCGCGAGAGAAGTCATTACATATTTTAATTAAAAAGACGCTTCATGTCAGTTCGAAACAAAATCCATGGCGTGTGTTTTTATAAATTTTTTACGAGGTTTGAAATTAATTTTCTCGAGAATGCTTGAGAATTTAATTGCAGGGTCACTTGGAGAAGTGAATTAAAGTGATATGTTTCTTGAAAATAGTATTCAAAATGTTACCTTGCTATGAGTAGTTTTTTAGTAATTAATTTTTGCACTTATTGCTCGAACGTTGAGTGGAATCTGCCTTAACATGATTGCAAGAAGCTCAAATGCATACCTAGAAAGAGTTTTTAGTTGTTGTCTTATAGTAAAAAATGTGTCTCCATTTAAAAAAATATTAAATATTTTCTTTTTTCTTGAAAGGGCCATCTCATCTCCACAAGGTTTTCTCTTATTTATTGGCATGGACCAGGACCCAGCTTCTTATTTTCAGAATGGTATGTACATGATGTTTTCAATAAGATTTTTTCATTGGTTTTTGAAGCAAAGGTAAACTTACGTAGTAATCTAGATACAATTATGGTCATTTTAACTGCTTTCTGCTAGTCTTCATCAGGCAGTCAGGTCGACCCTATCACCTGCTGAAGACTAGCAGCAAGCATGGAAACATCACTGTACAGTCCACTTTTGATATGTACAGCCCACTTTGGAAGTGTACAGTCCTCTTTCCATGTGTACAGTCCACTTTTGATGGCCTGGCATCAAAATTGGACTGTACACATCGATTGACTGATAATCATTATTACTGACAAGTTTTTGTTAAACATTTCAGATGAGTTAAGGGGAAGGAGATTTCAAGTAAGTGATAACTATTAAAAACTGTACCCATGCATAGTCTCCCCTGTAAATAGTTCCCCTCTTGGCTCGCCATGGTGATGTAGCTTTTTTTGCTGCTTTTATCATTGGAAAGCACTTACATGTACTATAAATGCTTTAATATTTATTTAAAGTGTCCCCCACAGATGATTCTTCCTCCCCATAGCCCCCTTCTTCCTCCTTTGTTCCTGCTGAGCTCCTACTCATCTCCATTTTCCTCCCTCTTCCTGCTCATCCTCTCTCTCCATCTTCCTCGTTAACTCTTCCATTCCTCTTCCTTCCTTCCTTCACCTCCTTATTTTTATTCCTTCTCCCTGCTCCTCCCTCCTCCTTCCCTCCACCTGCTCCTTCTCCTCATCTTTCCTCTTGCCTCCTGATCCCTGCTCTTCTTTCTCCTCCTCCATTCTTCCATCCTCCTACAGGTAATGACTTACAGCACTATTACATGTATTTGTTCCAGGTCATGTTGTGTGTTACGACTATAATGGCTGTCGTTCGAAGCTGTGCTTTACTCAATTCCGTACTCAAATCCCAGGTATGCTATATTATATGACTAGCTAATTTACATGCTACATTTAGCAGAATTGCAAAACGATTTTTTTCTGTAATGTAATTTACAGTACATTTTTAAACAAAACTTTACAATTCGTTTCTTTTCCAAACTTTTATCTAGAAATCAAAGTTAACTTAGATTTACCATTTTTTGTTTGGATAGTACAGAGTTAACAGCTTTCATTTATTGTAGCCGGCATTACTGGTGGTTCTGTTTGCAAGATGGCAAAACAATAGTGGCAAAGCCATAAAAATGTTTTCAGTTTATATTATTATTACACACTGTTAAAATATAAATTAAAGGTAAAAATACAGGAACAATTCATTATACATAAGTGGGGAAGAAAATAAAAATCAAGACGAAGAGAAAAAATACCAAATATTTGCACAGTGAGCAAAGTAGATGACGCTTTCGAGTTGGTCACTGCCATGTACAGGTTAATTGGCCTCTGGTTGGCTGGAAGAATGGGAGGAGGGAGTTTGGAAGTGTACTTTGTCCTCCATATTTTTCTTGCCGCCATGCGCACCACAATCTACTACCAGTATTGCTGTAGTGTCGTTTTCCAGTGGCTATAACTTACCTTTGTGCATTTTTACGGTTGCCGTCCCACTTGCATACGCGATGCTTCATATATGGTTAGGTGTAAATTCATCATTTAATTGGATGATATTATGTTAATGTCTGGAAGTTCTTCCATCCTGTACACTTTTGTAGCCATTAATTTGAATGAAATCGTAAAATCTGTGTCAGCCAAATTCCCAAGTTCTGGGTGTGGCCTGGAAAAAAAAATGGTTTGAAAAAAATATGGAAACAGTATGAACCTCGTAAAGTGAAAATGTTTTATTTTGGCTAAGGTGGAGAAATAATTATTGTTGACTTGATTTAGGACAGTAGGAATAAGTGAATTATTTTCTAGGAGTCTGTTGTAAACTGGTTATAACTTGTTTTTGTGCAGACGGCGACCAGTGAGGGGCTGTCCATTGGGTCGATGCCTAATGGGACTCCTTATGTGCACAATCCATGTGCACCTCATGTCTTGCCATTACTCGGCAATATTATGCTGCTCGCAAAGTAAGTACTCTGATTGTCTTTTTTATTAGAATTCCTCTCTTTATGGGAGGTGCTGGACCTAATGGTTAGTGTGTTGGACTCCGGATTGGGTGGTCTGGGTTCAAGCGCTGGCTGGGTTCATTGTGTTGTGTTCTTGGGCAAGATACGTTGCTCTCACAGTGCCTCTCTCCACCCAGGAGTATAAATGGGTACTGGCAAACTGTTAGGGCAACCTGACAAAATGCTGGGGAGTAACAGCATAGTGATGGACTAGCATCCCATCCAGGGGAGTAGAGATACTCCTAATCACTCCGTGGTATGGATACCAGGGTTATATTGTAACGGCTGAACCATTGAGTGACTAGGCTCCAAAACAGCTTTATTTCAAATTATTTACTTCCATGATGTGGCTGCTGGCTATAGTAGAGTTGTTTAAAGATGTTTGTTCTTTGATACAAAATCTATATTCATTTGACATCTTGACATTATGAAACTGAAAACATGTAGATGGCATATACAAGTTTACAGTTAGCATCTGTGTAGGTACATTGTAGCTTAGTACTGATATTAGGATATTATGCATATTTGATCAGAAACAGTGATGATAAGTGTGTTTACAGTAAATTGATTGAATATTGCCCACTCTCCAAATCTCTAAACAAACCTAAAAATGTACAAAAATATCCTTTTTCCAAATAGAAATAACTTGCATTTTTTGCTTCTTGTGCACGAAATCAATGCAGTTACTGTTTCAACAATATTTTCATTTAGAATATTATTTAATATCTTGTTATGTTTTGACTTTACTCTGCAGTTGTCTGAACAGTGTGTATGACCCTGCAGTGCACTCGGTCATGTTTCCTGCCTACACGGCAGCAGCTCTTGAAATGCATGACCTGGATACAAGTGCCATTTATGGTAAGAATATTAGGAAATTTAAGCAAAAGACTTGGAATGTCGTTTTCCTATTTTAACCCTTTCACTCCCAAGAGTACTAAGTTCAAAACTGAGGAAAAAATCTTGAATTTTATTTTGCAAAATTGTCTAAAACAAACAGCACCACATGAAAGTACTGCTCAATAGCTTTCATTTGAATGGTCACATACTAGGATTTCATCAACAGACTCAAATGGTATGTACAACCACATTTATTGACTCAAGGTTTTACAGCTTTGATGGATAGCTACTACCACTCAACCTCGTTCCCAGGGTCTCTCATCTTCCCGCCCCCTGGAGCGAGAGAAGAGAGACCCTGGTCTGGTCTGGTCACGTGTCTAATTGACATTTTCAAACCCCAGGGAGGGCTCCTACAATTACGAATCTTTGTCGCGCTTTCTTTTGTCGACAACAAAGCGAGGCCAGAAGCTAACGGCCACTGTTCACAGGCAAGCGATGTTTTTATACAGCAGTCTTCAGTTCGCTGTTTGCAGCAGTTACTCCAATGTTTAGAGGCAATTTACTATGGCCGAGATGTCTACGGAAAATCGATGAATTTCCAGCGCGCTAGCGCTGCTCCACGGCAGGCAAGGTCTCGAAAGGTCAATGTCGTATCGGAGTCAATTGTCAAGGCGTCATCATTATATAAAATTACACTGACGTCTGAAAATTTCCACAAAGAGGAAAGAAAAATATTAAGACACCATGGGCTTAAGTCAAGTTTAATAAACCAAGCTTATATTTTGCGAGTCGCTGACTCTTAGTCTAAGCGCTGCAAAATCTAATACATCACGTACACATCGCATAAATGTAAAACAAAGTGAATGCACGTTGCATATCGAGTTTTCCTGTTTATAAAAGATATATCCTAAAAGGGTAAAGGTAAGGCGAGTGCAATAAAAACAAACAGAAACAATCAACAGTACGTAATTTACCTGGAGTTGGGTTGAATTTTCTTGACGATCGCGGAGACTTGCTCTGGTTGGTGATCATTTTGTCACCTTTTATCATTTTCGCAACGCCGCCGGTAGCGACGAAATACATGATACCGAATACAGAATAAATAATCAAGTAAAACATCGCCGCCGAATAAATAAAAGCTATAAAGATTTTCTTTATCCCTTTCCTGTCCTGGATTCGCTTTCGACTCCTTCGTCTTCGCAGATCTTGATCAAATGTGCGTTGTACAGCAGTGTATAGATGGCGATCTTTCGATACATCTAAGACCATCTAAGAACCCTAGCTTTCCTTGATCGCGGTCTTGAAGGCTACAAAAATATTTAATCGTCCGTTAATCATCTTTTTGGCGTCTCGGAACATGCGGTTATTTCGATTTACAACACTTTCCGCTCACCCCTAGGCAAAGTGGAGACAAATTTCACACTCATCTGCCCCTCCCACTAATCTTTTATTTGCTACATCCCAGATTCTGGGACACACGTGACCAGACCAGACCAGGGTCTCTCTTCTCTCGCTCCAGGGGGCGGGAAGATGAGAGACCCTGGGAACGAGGTTGACTACCACTCTGCATCAGTCAAAATTAAAATAATAATATCAAACCACTGCCCAATCATTGGTGAACAATGCATGATCATCCTCTTGACTAAATGGTTACCATAGCAACAGTATAACCTGTCAAAACCCCTTAATTTCAGCTTAAAGTGCTTATAACTCAAAAACAAGCTCGATAACCATGTTTTATCATTGAATTTAATGATCAGCGTGTTCAGATACAACTTCTTACAAAGTTTAAAAAATTATCCAGAAAATGATTCAGAGCCACCCTACTTTTGAATATTCAAGGTCGTTCTGGACCCCTTGTGGAGAACACTATTATGTCTCACTGACTAATATGTAATTCTAACCAGGTATTTTTTTTATTTTTGTCAGTGTTGCCTCAGTTTCAAGACAGAGAGAAAGGTGATGTGGCACCTGTTCAGAACCCTATTATAGCAACAAAGAGCTTCTTATATCACTTGGCTGATCAATGGTGAGAATTCAAATGATATGATTTAATTATGTAACCCTGGGAGGCGGTACACCCTTATATAAGCTATATAGGTACAGTGTATGTGCGGTGCCAAAGGGTATGGTTTTTTAGCCATTTTGGTCTGAAATAGGGTAATGTTTTGTCCTCTGGCCTGGAATTGGATATGATTTTAGAAGAAACTAATGGGCTTTTCTTGGGCATTGACCGCAATCTCTCGCAATACCTTTTTTGCCAAGAGATGGACGTTTTAGGCTTTTCTGGATCATTTATCTAACTGGATTTGCAAGAACATGGGAACAGAAGAACAGCTTTTGGGGTTTTTCTCGTTCAGAAACTCCAAAGTAGACGATGCAATAAGACGGGGTATGCCAGTTCTTTTTTTTCTCTCTTCCCTCTCTTCTTTCTCCTTTTCGCTCTTCTTTGGTGTGGTTTCTAGTCTTATTGGAGTGATAAAACTGGACTTTTGGCGTAGTTGACGTAAAAATGCTGAAATTTTCTTGAGTCACGTTCTTGCAAATTCAGTTATAATATAAATACTGTATTTCATATTAGTTATCAGCAATAAGCTTATCATCGCATAATTCTTGAAATATCTGTGATCTGATTTTTTTTGTGCTTCACCTCATATCTAGTTACCACACAATGGGATACTCTGCTTCATGTCTTGGCCACGATTTCTACAGTATTCCTGGATTGGCACAACTCCTCATCGATAACGTAATCAAGTCTCTACAATATGTACCAAACTATAGACTGAGGTTTGTTTTGCGTATCCTTTGAACATAAGCTGTAGATCACTACCAATCATCTGGTGGCACATTCTTGTCCCCACAGCCCTTTCGCGTCTCTTAGCCGGCAAGGTCTAGGCACGAGAAACGAAAGGCTCTGGAGACAAAGGATTTTTTAGCCCTAGATTCTAGGACTTCCGGTTTTCATGTATGTCGTCTTCAAGTGACATGCTACTGTGTGGGACTGTCATGGCAGCCGGCGCGAACTGAAGAGTCCATGTGCTTTCCTCGATCTCCAAAATTTACCACCCCGCATGGAGTAAAGAGGTATATTGGCATGTTAAAGAAATACGTTTTTAGACGGGTTTTAAGGTTTTTTCTTTCAATTTATAAAGCATTGATTCCTGCTTGGTATGTTGTTTCAAGTCAAGTCTCATAAAACACTAACTTACATTTGATGGACAGGAAGTAACCTCATCAGATTAAAACAACAAATAATAACCATGACGGGGGTTTGGATATCTGATCTTATTTCTCCATTGACTCCTTAGTTTTAGTTTCGATTGACAACTCAGAAGATATATCAAACACTCAAGACAGTGTTTCATCCGATTTCCAAACACCTCAAATTTCATCAAAAATACTCCGCTGTTTGGAAATCGGATGACACACAGTCTCTTGTATTTGATATATTACATCTCAAACTCATTAATAATTTTTCTCATGCACCACTGGGAGCTCATTTATCAAACCTAATTATTAATGAGTTTGAGAAATGCTATACATTGTATAGAACGGCTTTTATTCCCAGGATATTCAAAACTACATTATTGTCGTCATAAGTCGCTGACAAATGGTTTTTGTCTTCACCTCCCCCTCCCCACCTTCAATGCAATGTTGAGTTTTATCTGTCCAATCTTGCGACCATATTTTTTGCGGGGCAGGGGGGATCAAAAAATTGAATACTAACTTCTTATTTCAAACAACATTGCCACTGGGTGGTATTTTGTTAAATGTCCCATTAAAGGACTTTTGACGACAATTGTAGAACGTTGCGAATAACTGTTAAATAATTATTATTTTACAGGAACAGGTTTCTTATTTACCCACATTTGTAGTAGTTTTCGTGTGTTCTTGCATTCCTTGACATGTTGCAGGTAATTTTTCAAAGTTGTTTATCCTGCATTGTCCTGAGTGTGATTATCAAAATGTGATGATTCCTGTGCTGTCTCCATTCTTCTGCTTCATGCTTCAGGTATGATATCCAAGCACTGTTCAATTCATTAGACTGTAGTCTTTCCATATTGAAATCAGGGCTAACACAACTATCTTACGATATGTTGTCACTTTTTGCGTTGTATAAAATTACCTTCAAATCAGATAGATAGAAAAACAACAGAGAGGTAATAATAAACCAAACAGGAACAAGAATGGTTAAGATTGGAGAAAATTGAGACGGATTACAAATGATTAACTTGAAACATTTAGGCCATTTTGCAAAATACCCCATTGGTGACTTAGCCCTTTTAATCTTTTTATGGGTTTCTGCTTCCTTGTGCCCATAACCATTCTGTGGAATTCCAAGAAAATAATATTAGTGTCAACTTATAAAAATATGTTGACCAGATTATTAGAATGATTATTTCCTTTTTTGCTTCCTTTCTCAGCACCTTGAAGGGCAATGGCAGATCGTCCGACAACATCAGGCTGAGAAGTAATTATTTATGGCCTTTCATTCTAGAATGGTGAAGGAGTATCATAGCAATGGGTCTGGTTATTCAACACAGGATTAAGCTTAGCTAACATGTGCTTCCAAACTAGACAATTTGAGGTCTCAGAAAATCAGAGGTTTTGTTCTACTTTCAAGAACCCCTGAAAAAAATCCTTCCCGGGGGGGGGGGGGGGGGGGGGGTTTCTGTCCTTGAAGGCCACAGGTATACCAAGATTAGTACCACAGTACAATTTTCACAACATTTTTACCGACCACTGAAACCAGTAAGCCGCACAAGTACGCCTTGTGGACCTATTTTTGTTCTACTCTGGAACAAAGCCCACTAAGATTCTGTCTTTTAGTCAAAACACTGGTGGATTGCTCTGCCACTTTCAATTTGACCTGTGTTCCTGTAAATGTGTTGTAAAATGTAAATACAGTCGAAGCTCTCTGAGCAAACACTCTTAACTTGTAAGCAGACATCTCTACTTACGGCCGCCTTGACAAAACCCTGTTTGAACTCTAGCTCATACAAACTCTGTATTTACACATTCCTATGAGCGGCCAGCTCCAGTTGCATTCACTTTTTTGCAACCCAAGGGTGTCTGCTTTCGGGAGCTTCGACTGAATCTAAGATGTTAATCAGTCAGTGACACAAACTACTCGGAAAAAAATTCTGAGTTCTCCCAGCAGGAGTCAAACCTATGACCTTCCGCACACCGGTCGGACGCTCTACCACTGAGCTACAGGAGACTTGTAGGTCATATAACTAGGTTCAAATGTGACAAACATCCCTCATTACTGCTATGATTACAGTTGAACCCCTATTAAGCGGTCACCCTCGGGGAAATAGCAAGTGGCTGTTTAATAGGTGGCCGCTTAATAGGGGTTTGACTGTAGATAAATATTTTAAACAGAATGGCTTTAAATCCACAGAACGGCAGCAATAAACGAGGAAGATGACATGGAATCTAAAGAGATCATTGAAGATCAGCTGGTTTCTATCATCAGTAAAGACTACCTGGATATTTTCAGTAAGTGCTTTGAGTTCCATATGGACTGAACTCTATCCTCACAACCATTGTCACCTTACAGAGTGTGTAAAGAGTTACTGGAATATTTGGTTTGTCTTGTAGCATGCAACAAGCAGTATCGTTTCTCCCCTCCTCCTCCTTCCGCCCTTTACCCCACTCCACCCCGGTTGGGGTACTAGCTCAACACAGGCTGCCATTGTCTCTCAAACAACTCGAGAGACAATCTGACAGTATTGTGGCTGACAACTTGAACAAGAGGTTGAGTCCCAAGTATGACCCTTGTGCTGTCTTCTTAGCAAGCTTTTAGCCAGAAGGGTGTCAAGGGGTCCTGTGGATGCCCAATCCTGGCAGAAAAATAATGATGAGTCTTTTTACGATCCATGGAGAAATGCACCAAAGCTTTACCAAATTTATAAGGGGACATGCCTCCAGGACGCCCACTTTTTTAATTCTGGCAGGCAAAATGCATAAGTTTAATTACTCTCCCAGGTGTATACATGGGTACCAGCAAGTTTCTGGAGAAACCTGGAAATAATGCTGGGATAGACTAGCCGTCTAATCCAGATGGATTAGCAATACTCCTAATCGCATCATGCTAAGGAAACCGGGATAAACTTTGCCTGTGTGGGTCATGTTATCTGTGAGTAAACGTTTCCAACAAGTGTTTGGTTTTGGACTTTGAACTATTCCATTTTATTAATTTTGCAACTCATTTCAGCCTTAGCGTGTATAGTGAATAGGGACTACAACAGCTCCTCATCAACAAGAATGGAAGTCACCGAAGAGGAAGAACTAAAAGGTAACTTGTCATCGATGTATTATTTTTACTCACAATGTCGATTATCTTTTAATGATAGCCAAATATTTAAACGAAGTCTAAGGTAGGCCTAAATCTACTTATAAGCAGGTCAGTCTAAGTGTTATACTCCTGGTGAGCAGAGATGGCGCAGTGGTGAGAGTGCTCGCCTCTCACCAATGTGGCCCGTGTTCGAATCCTAGATCCGCCGTCATATGTGGGTTGAGTTTGTTGTTGGTTCTCGTCCTTGCTCCGAGTTTTTTTCCGGGCTCTCCAGTTTTCCTCCCCCATCAAAAACCAACACTTCTAACTTCCAATTCGATCTGGGATCTGAGGGCCACAGGTTTGTCAGTCGCAAGACTGTTTAGTGTTACCCTTGTTAAACAACAAAAAAGTTGATACATCTTCTAAACAGGGCTTAACCTTGTTTAAATTTGGCCCTTAGAGTTTGTATGGATTTATTTTGAAATTAATTTTGATCAAAACAATTCTCTTTTGTAAATGCTATAAAGACAGGAAAACTTCTCGCAATTTTTTTATTTTACCGCTAAAACGAAAATCTTTCACATGGCTTAAAAGTTACTTATCGTTTTCCTTTTGCAGGTTTGGATCCTTACAATGCCAGATTAGGATCATTGGGGCTGCTTCTTCTGAGAACAGAGGTACAAACAAATAAAAACTATTCAAACAAATTCAAATCCGCGCGCATACAAAATTACTTATCGCGTACGGCCGACAGATATTGAGTGCATCATGACCATAATTTTATTTGGACATTGTTATAATTTGTTGAATAATAATAGACATAATACTAGATATCATTGTGTTGTGCATTGTGAAAAAAAATGAAATGACCTTCTCAGTTAGTGAGTAACTAAAGCAATTTTTGGCTAGCCTGTGTCACAGACGAATTCAACCGTTAAATCCATCTGCGAACCAGCGTCAAAAATAGTTGTTCCAAAGGCCAATAGCCTGACCAAGAAATTCAGGGCTACAACGGACTTCACACCCATCATGAACTTCACAATACCGGAGCCTATGGAACCTTGATACGTCGGTAGCAGGTCAGATGCTACAGAAACCAGGATAAGCTCCAGCCGACAGTTGTAAACCACTAGGCTTGTGAAGACTTTGATTTGACATCAATAATTATTTTGAACTAACACGTGTGGTTATGAATTTCAGAGTGTAAACATGCAGATGCTGTGTACTGTTTTTGCTTGTATGACCTGGTCCGACTCAGCTGTCTGCCACAAAGCCGCACGTCTTGCGATGTCCTTCATTAGAGAGGTAAGTGTTGGTAGCCTAGTGAGTCCCTAGACGTTCTGTTCCTCTCTCGAGCGAGCGCAAAGTACACGTAAGGACCTGGGAACGGGTTTGCGGTGACGTCATGAAATTTCGCGAAATCAAGTAAGCGGGTAGGCAATGCCTGGGATAACTGGTTGGTCTTCTTCTTTGACTGAAAATCTTCGGAGAACCTCGGGTGGTTTTCGGAAATCTGTAGGTCATCTTTGGCAATCTTCGGGAGGGATCGGGTCATCTTGGGAAATCATTGGAAGTCCTCGCGTCAACTTTGGAATTTTTCCTGGGGCAAACAAAAATTAACAAAAAATATCCCCTGTCTAAACCAATCAGAATTCAGTAATTTGCCCTCTGTGTGATTTTTGTGGAAAATGTCACTGTTATCATGTCAGCCATATAGGACCAGCTGTGGTACCACAGTTAGAAGTGTGTGGTTACAGAATTCATGATAACAGCTATTTATCTTTATAGGTTGTGACGATATGTAGAGAAGCTGGCTCCAGGATTGCGGACTCTGTTGTCGAGCAGTTGTTTTCTCAGGTCTTGAAGGTGTGTTTTTTCTTTCTTTCTATTTTTAACCCTTTTACTCCTAAGAGTGTTGAAATTCAAAATTGAGCAAAAAAATCCCAAATTTCTAGCTGAAAAAAATCAAAACAAAAACACCACAACATAAACGTACTGCTCAATAGCTTTCATTTGAATGGTCACACACTATAGGGTTTCATCCACGGACTAAAAAGTTAGAACCACATCGAGATTTGACTCTGGGAGTTAATGTCGGAATTAAAGGGTGAAGTAACATGCTCTATGTATAACTATGCTATGGATTGGTCAATATAGGATTGACAGATATCTGATCTTGATGACAATAAATGAGTCATGTTACAACTTTATTTGATTTTTGATCAGTGCGATTTGTGTTCTATTCAAGGGTCTTCATGTTCATGGCAAAGGTTCTACTGAAACATATCTGACTTACATTGGACAGAACATGTATGAACTTCTGGTAAGTTCCCTTTTGTTGACAATGAGGACACAAGCAGTGTTATGACTTTAGAAACAACTAAAAATCAATAATTATTTATTGTTTTATCATACTTGTATTAAATTTTTGAGTGAGAGCGAGAATAAACAATTAAATTTCTAAAATCGTTTCCAACCCTTATTAGGGCTATAGGGGGGCAGGGGGGACGGGAAGCCTACCGGGAGTAAAGTGGGTGGGAAGTCTACGGTAGGCGGGAAAAGAGAGGGAGGGAAGCGGTATAACCTACATTGTAGGTGGCAGGAACTGGGGATTTATGAGAGAGGGGGGGACTTACTTCAAATCATAAATTTGCGAGAAAATTCACATTAATTTTTCAAACTTCACTATTGCACCACTAACTAAAACAGAACAAGAAATGAGTTATGTATCACCGTCTTACAGATGCAATGTCCCTAACTCAACGATAGTTCTGGAAATTAAAGACCTTGTTTCTATACAAAGTGACTGAAATGCCAGAAAATATTACTGAAAAGTCATTTACATCAACCTGGCGAAAGGGGGGGGGGGGGGGGGGGGGCTTAATAGAGAGGGTGGGGCTTATTACAAAATCTGACTTCCAAAGGGGGATGTTTAGCGAGTTGCCATGCTTGAAGCAGATTTAACCTTACCATTATACAAAGTATGTTCGTATTGTTTCACTGTATCAACTGTTTTGCATTTCAGAGGCCTCAATACTCTTCACTACAACAAATTCTTCTTCAGAGTAACTGTTCCCTGGAGGATCTTCATGTATGTACAACCGTTTTGTCCTATGATCAATATATCAATATATAACTGAACCTCCACTAATGGTCACTCACCCTCTACAACAGCCAGGATTCTTCATCCTGACCGTGAACCGATCCATACCCTTTACTCTTATTGAAACCTTCCTACTTCGGCTGATTCCAGACTGACACAATTTCATTTTAATTTGCAGGTTTTTGAAGCTTCTTGTTTTGAAGGAAGAGAGGTTCCGGAAAGGAGGAGAAAAGAGCTGTTCAGGAAACTGGTATCTGGGGTTGTAGGGGTGAGGATTATTATAAGTAATTATTTTTGAAAAACATGTATTATTGTGACTGGGTTAGGTCAGGTAGCAGCTCAATAGCTTTCATGTGAATGGTTACACACTAGGGTTTCATCCACAGAGCCAAACGTTAGGACCTCCTTGTAACTAACTAAATGTTCCCTTTGTGGCTGCAACATGTTCTAGAACCTCCTTGTACAGCATAATAAAAATACCACTTGAAAGTACTGTTCAATAGCTTTAATTTGTATGGTCACACACTAGGGTTTCATCCACAGACTCAAAAGTTAGAACCACCTTGTACAGTATAATAAATAGCACAACATGAAAGTACTGCTCAATAGCTTTCATTTGAATGGTCACACACTAGGGTTTCATCCACAGACTTAAAAGTTAGAACCACCTTGTACAGCATAATAAACACACGGAAATACTGCTCAATAGCATTCATTTGAATGGTCACATACCAGAGTCAGTTCACTCTGGCTTGTAATACATGTAAGCGCATAATCTATATCCATTATTGTTTCATAGAAACACGTTGGTGAATTGTTCAAGAATGAAATCACGATTAAAGATCTTCCCCCAATCAAGATTCAGGTCAAGCCAGAGCCAAAAGGAACTGATGACCTCACAGGACTCACTGAACTGTTTGATCCATCCAGGAGTTCAGAGGTAGCATAGCCGGATTGAAACAAAGTGAAACAATTCTGGAAACGAACTGTTTTACTCTAAAGAAAATACTGAAAGAAACAAAGATGTTTGGTGCAAAGATTTTTATTAACAACACCAAAGTTCACAAAACACGTGTTTCATATTACATTGTTTTTAAAGATTAGTTTACTGTTATTAATTAAAGGTTACACTTTCTCAGAGTGTTATTAGTTTTTGTTTCTGTTGTTTACAAAAGCACAATGAAGCGTCTGGGATGCTAGTCCATTCGCCACTTTCGAAGCGAGAAGCAATCTGGGGTGACCCGCATCTTGCAATCGCTTGTGGGACCATCACCGGGGACAAAATGGTGGCCAGCTTGACAACGCATCCCCAGTAACGGTCCCACAAGCAACTGCGAGATGAGACTCGCCCCATTCTAAAGTGTCGAAATGCGGGTAAACCCCCCAGTATTTTGTCAGGTTGCCTTGACAATTCATCCTGAATACCCCAAGTGATACCAAAATCCGTAATTTAAACCCCTAAAGAGACAACGAGCATCCCTGCCCCTTTCATGTCAGAGTTCCCCCCCTCCCCCGGGCTCAAGTGAAAGAAATGTGCCCCTAGACAATATACGTCACTGGATTTGCAGTTAACAAAGGGAAAATTTCTCAAATGAAAACCAGAGAAAAAAGCGTCCATCAAGACAGTTGACACTTGTCACTGAACGAAGATGTATCCCATGGTTTTGATCAATTATAGGGGGGTGGGCTTAGCTTCCCAATTCCCATACCTTGTATGCCCCCCTAAGGGCCCCCTCCTTTTTAGTTCACGCTTCTTTGTCCTCCCCCCCCCCCCCTGTACCCCACCAGTATTTGGGGAGTACGCTGTGAAGCATTTTTGTGATTTAATAAATCACTTTGAAGGAAACTAAAATTATAGTTCGGCCCAAAGGATTTATTCTGTGTCTGTAATCAGTTAAAATTTTCTGTGGATTTTGGTCATAGTCTCGGGCAAATTTCTCGCCCAAGTTATCTACTCGCTTCCAATTTGTTCATAAGCACTGAAATTAAATTGGATTACTTGACATAGTGTGCACATGCGCCGAACAGTGAAACACTCCCTTCAATCAATGTAAAAATAGGTGACAATAAAACAAAAAGAACAAGGAGGGTTGAAAGACTGAAGAATTTGAAAAGCTCGACTAGGATAATTTTTCAAAATGTGGCATCAGTGACAGAACTTCATTACTACTTTCGAGAACTAAAAGAAAACTGGGTAGGGCTGGACAAAAGGAAAAACAACCAGTTAGAATAAGAATGCTCAGTTTCATTTCTTACAAAACATAAAAAAACTTGATCTCATTGCTGTAGGCTGCATTGTTATGCATTTCACAGTCGGTCAGTACATGTCAGTCAGTCAGTCAGTCAGTCAGTCAGTCTACATGTCAGTCAGTCATTCAGTCAGTACATGTCAGTCAGTCAGTACATGTCAGTCAGTCAGTACATGTCAGTCAGTCAGTCAGTACACAGTCAGTCAGTATATGTCAGTCAGTCAGTCAGTACATGTCAATCAGTCAGTCAGTCAGTCATTACACAGTCAGTCTACATGTCAGTCAGTCAGTACATGTCAGTCAGTCAGTCAGTACACAGTCAGTACAGTCAGTCAGTCAGTCAGTACAGTCAGTCAGTCAGTCAGTCAGTCATTACACAGTCAGTCAGTACATGTCAGTCAGTCAGTCAGTCAGTCAGTCAGTCAGTCAGTACATGTCAATCAGTCAGTCAGTCAGTCAGTCAATCAATCAGTCAAAACAACAACAACAACAACTACATGTAGTGAACCATGTTTATTCCTTTATTGCATCAATAATTATTGATTTTTCCACAATAAGGAACATGTTAGTTCCACTCTACTGAACCAGGATGTATCCCATGGCTTTGATGTGTTTGACACCATTATCCGATGTATATCCCTTTACACTGTCATTACCACACGTGTTAGAATCATCAGTGTACCCGCTTGTTCCAAAAACCAATTCTGGAATCACAGGTTTTGCAATCCTTCTCGTTGTTTCCAAGGATACCGATTCTTGCTTTAGCGTACCTGCCAGGACTGACAGTATTGAATCCCTCCCTGTTACACCCAGTCTGCAAAGAGGCCTGGGAACCAACCATCGACTTCCACGTGTTACGACTCAGTGAGGTGGCGCGGTAGTTCCCGTCAGCGATCAGTGAGTACAGAGAGTTGGCCTGCTTGTTGATCACAATGAACTTGGTCTGCTGGCCGATCTTCATACCGAGACAGATCTTGGAGAAGGGTGTGTTCCAGTAGGTCGGTAACTTGGTCTCTTGTAAGTCAAACCCAGTCTCCCCTCCTGAAAGGTTATAAGCATTTCTGTTGCCCCAAAACAGAGACTTGTAATGGAAAGTTTTCTGAAATGCAAATAAAGAAAATGTTAATACGGATGCACATCACGTTTGCCAAGAATGGAATATTGACAGGGTCAAGGGAACAGTTACGTACCTTTGAGCCATCAATCTTCATGGCCAGCGTCCACCCTCCAACTCCGCATCCAAAGTTTCCCATGTGACAGTAAACAGGAATCTTTTGTGAACCAAACATTAGGGGGTACACTTGGCTTTTCGTCGAGCTGTGGAGATGAAAATGGTGCTTGTTAACTTATAGGTGAGAGGGCTAGAAATATTTCTGGAATGTTTATTGTCCTGTAATCAACAAAACCTTTTTATGCAATGGCCCATTTATGACAACTCGCAATGCAAATCAATTAACATGATAAATATTCAGGGTTGTTTGAACAATATCTGTCCACAAAATCTTGTATTGACAGTGAATATCAATAAGCAGTAACTGAAACATGGCATAGCGATTTTGACAACTCGCAATGCAAATCAATGAACATGATAAATATTCAGGGTTGTTTAAACAATATCTGTCATAATCCACAAAATCTTGTATTGACAGTGAATATCAATAAGCAGTAACTGAACATGGCATAGCGATTTTGACAACTCGCAATGCAAATCAATGAACATGATAAATATTCAGGGTTGTTTAAACAATATCTGTCATAATCCACAAAATCTTGTATTGACAGTGAATATCAATAAGCAGTAACTGAACATGGCACTGCGATTTTGAAATATATTTTTACCCTGCCCTCTAATAAGCCCCCTCCCTCCTTGTTGTACCAAGAGAGTGGGACCTACAATTAATATGCCGGGGGGGTGGGGGGGGGGGTTTAATACTCAAATTTACTCACTGTAACGCTGTACGTGTAGTCGCTCAATGCATGGAGACAAAAATATGATTTATTCACTATAGATTCTTGCGTCTATCATGATGGCAGGCTTTTAAGAATTATTATCGAAGTCTAAACAACAATGTGCATACTTCAAGGTGATCAACTTACTTGTATTTTTCATACTGCTGCTTGCATGAAGAGGCAGGGACAGCTGTAAAAAATATTTCGCGGGTTAGTTACTGCAGGTTACTGAGATGTATTAAATATTTTGAATCTGAGCGCTAAACGCAAAATTGGGCTTCAAATAATCATGAATACCTGGTGTTGGTCGGGTTGTTGGATGTGGAGCAGAAATAAGGCTTTCCAGTTTTTCTCCTAGCATTTTCATACCACTGTTGGCTTCCGAATCCAGCATGAAGTTACAAATCAGGTTACAAGCCATCTTCTTGTCGTATGGTTTGGCGCAAGATGGCGAGGATTTTTCTCCATTTGCCGCCGTCAGTACAAGCAAGATTGCGATAAAACAAGCTGCAAGAAACAAACGCATTTTGAGAATTCGTGGTAAACCAGGTAAACGTAAAACGTTGTATGTCTCCGACTGAATTCCGTGGAATACTGACTCCAACTGGATACTGTGTCGCTATTCCTTGTTTGTAATGTTTGTCAACAAAACTCGAATATTTTCTTGCTTGCTCCCAGCCACGTCCAATCAACAAGTTTCAAGTTTATTCGTTAATAAAATAACTTCACAAGCTCTGTGTGCACAAGCTCTTCGAGGAAATAAATTCAAAAATTGAAGGAAGGAATAATAAATCACAGCTAATCACAACATTACGAGCGTTCACTCGGGCGTGTAAATTTTCGCAAAGCGTCAAAATGAAATCGTGTCACGCACGCTAATATAATTTTTACGGTACAGTACAGTAGTCGATGGCATTTACAGCTACCCGGGAGTTAATATAACTAAAGATCTGTCCATAAAATCATCAGAAGTCAACGGAATAAAATACATTACCGTTTTGTTTTGAACAGTCTTCCCTGGAGTGTCGTGATCCCTTGCTTGGAAGCGTTCCGTGTTTTGCCTCAGCTACCAAACATCACTATGTTCACTCTGTACTCCGTAATCATCCGTTTTGGAGCCCGGGCGCTTATTTACTTTTGGTACCTCAAGGGAGGGCGCTTATTCGGGACAGGGCGCTTATTTCTTTTTTTGAGAAACAACCGAATGTTCAAAACAAAACTTTAATATTTATTAAAGAAGGAACAATAACAGAAACTGTAACAGTAACAAATATACGGTGAATGTTCAGTTTAATGTGAGGGAATTTTAATCTATTCGACGTCGATAATTAGAATAGGGGCGCTTATTAACAAAAACATTCGAAGGGGGGCGCTTGTTCGAATGGGGGCGCTTATTGGAAGGAGGGCGCTAAATCGAATCATTACGGTAAATTAATTGGTGTTTCTCCTGTTTATTTAATTTTTAAGCCCTCAGAGGAAAGCAAAAGGACGCAGTACAAGCTACCGGTACACTGAACACATTTCCTGAGTTAGCCTGCGTGGGGAAGCGCGAGGAGAGAGCGTCGTCGATCGCGCTTTGCGCGCTCTCTCCTCGCGCACTCTCCTCGCGCTCTCTCCTCGCGCTCTCTCCTCGCGCTCTCTCCTCGCGCTCTCTCCTCGCGCTCTCTCCTCGCGCTCTCTCCTCGCGCTCTCTCCTCGTGCTCTCGTGGTCCATGGGTCGAAGCGAAGGACTGGGAGAAAGCACAGGAGGCTTCGGGACGAAAAACCGCGGGTTCAGTCAACTGGTACTTGTTCTCCCGACTGCCTCGTCCCGCCGTTGTGAGCGGGAAAACACGGACCTTCAGATTGAGGTACGAGTACGAGAACGAGTACGAGTACGACTTTCTACTTTCAAAACAATATTGTTCCCAGAGCCCTCGCTCTGCCCTGTGACTGACCAGTAGAAGTGTAGGTCCTGGCCGGAGATTGGCGTGACACGTGATGATATTGAGGATGCGCAATAGGTTTAAAAAGTCGTACTCGTACTCGTTTTCGTACTCGTACCCCAATCTGAAGGTCCGTAACAAGGAGCGAAGCTAGGGGGACAGGGCTGAATAACGTCTGCGCATGCCCCAAGCGCTTGCCAGGAAACCATAGCAACAACATAAGTAAAATGGCGGGATTTTCACAAATGCGAAACACTGCAAAGGTTTTCGCCGAGAATAAGAGTTTGCCTGTAAACTTAAGCTTTAAAATCTTGCAGTGGATCCGCCTGTTACTGAGTGAAAACATATCTTTTGAACACCAGGGTTTTTTTCTCTGAATACTCGCTGAAAAATAGCCACGAAGCGCCCCACGATGTCAGAGTCCGCGAAAATGCAGAAACGAAGCAGTAATGATATACTCATGTTTTCTCGTATTCCACGGCATTTCATGGCGAAAAATCTTCGATGTAAACCTTAAAGTGTTCAAATTATTATTTGCGAAAGTAGGAAAAAGAAATATTCCCGTTTTGGAGCGGAAATAAAAGACATTTATATCTCCTTGCCGTCGTGTTTCAAAACCACACACCAACACGTTCGCGCCACGCCTGGAGACGAGGCTGATCTAAAATTCGTGTCGCTCAATCTGTCGGAATGTAACTCGAAGAGAAATATATTTTCAGCCATATAATTGGAATTATCTGAAAACAGACAACTGCTTTCAAATTCGAAATGAGACTTTGTAATGTCTAAGACCCACAGGCACCCGTGGATGAAGGAAGATGAAGGTGGATGAAGGTTAATGAAGGTGGATAAAGGAAAATGAAGGTCGATGAAGGAAGATGAAGGTGGATGAAGGATAATGAAGGTGGATGAAGGAAGATGAAGGTGGATGAAGGTCAATGAAGGTGGATGAAGTTTAATGAAGGTGGATGAAGGTTAATGAAGGTGGATGAAGGTTAAAGAAGGTGGATGAAGGTTAATGAAGGTGGATGAAGGTTAATGAAGGAAGATGAAGGTGGATGAAGGTTAATGAAGGTGGATGAAGGAAGATGAAGTTGGATGAAGGAAGATGAAGGTCGATGAAGGTTAATGAAGGTGGATGAAGGTTTTAATGAAGGAAGATGAAGGTGGATGAAGGAAGATGAAGGTGGATGAAGGAAGATGAAGGTGGATGAAGGAAGATGAAGGTGAATGAAGGAAGATGAAGGTGGATGAAGGAAGATGAAGGGGGATGAAGGAAGATGAAGGTGGATGAAGGAAGATGAAGGTGGATGAAGGACGATGAAGGTGGATGAAGGAAGATGAAGGTGGATGAAGGTTAATGAAGGTGGCCATGAGGGTGGATGAAGGTAGATGAAGGTGAATGAAGGAAGATGAAGGTCGATGAAGGTGAATGAAGGAAGATGAAGGTGGATGAAGGAAGATGAAGGGGGATGAAGGAAGATGAAGGGGGAGGAAGGAAGATGAAGGTGGATGAAGGAAGATGAAGGGGATGAAGGTTAATGAAGGTGGATGAAGGTTAATGAAGGTGGATGAAGGTAGATGAAGGTGGATAAAGGTAGATGAAGGTGGATGAAGGAGGATGTCAGTCAGTCAGTACAGTCAGTACAGTCAGTCAGTACAGTCAGTCAGTCAGTCAGTCAGAACAGTCAGTCAGTCAGTGTCAGTATATGTCAGTCAGTCAGTCAGTCAGTCAGTCAGTCAGTCAGTCAGGGACAGTCAGTCAGTCAGTCAGTCAGTCAGTCAGTCAGGACAGTCAGTCAGTCAGTCAGTCAGTACATGTCAGTCAGTCAGTCAGTCAGTCAGGACAGTCAGTCAGTAAGTCAGTCAGTCAAAACAACAACAACTACATGCATGTAGTGAACCATGTTTATTCCTTTATTGCATCAATTATTATTGATTGTTCCACAATAAGGAACATTAGTAAGCTCCACTCTACTGAACCAGGATGTATCCCATGGCTTTGATGTTTTTGGGGCCATTATCCGATCCAAGTCCCTTTTCACTGTGATTTCCACACGTGTTGGAATCATCAGTGTACCCGCTTGTTCCAAAACCAATTCTGGAATTACAAGTTTTGCAATCCTTCTCGTTGTTTCCAAGGATACCGATTCTTGCTTTAGCGTACCTGCCAGGACTGACAGTATTGAATCCCTCCCTGTTACACCCAGTCTGCAAAGAGGCCTGGGAACCAACCATCGACTTCCACGTGTTACGACTCAGTGAGGTGGCGCGGTAGTTCCCGTCAGCGATCAGTGAGTACAGAGAGTTGGCCTGCCTGTTGATCACAATGAACTTGGTCTGCTGGCCGATCTTCATACCGAGACAGATCTTGGAGAAGGGTGTGTTCCAGTAGGTCGGTAACTTGGTCTCTTGTAAGTCAAACCCAGTCTCCCCTCCTGAAAGGTTATACGCATTTCTGTTGCCCCAAAACGAAGACTTGTAATGGAAAGTTTTCTGAAAAGCAAATAAAGAAAATGTTAATACGGATGCACATCACGTTTGCCAAGAATGGAATATTGACAAGGTCAAGGGAACAGTTACGTACCTTTGTGCCATCAATCTTCATGGCCAGTGTCCACCCTCCATCTCCGCATCCAAAGTTTCCCATGTGACAGTAAACAGGAATCTTTTGTGAACCAAACATCAGGGGGTACACTTGGCTTTTCGTCGAGCTGTGGGGATGAAAATGGTTCTTGTTAACTTATAGGTGAGAGGGCTAGAAATATTTCTGGAATGTTTATTGTCCTGTAATCAACAAAACTTGTTTATTGCAATGGCCCATTTATGACAACTCGCAATGCAAATCAATGAACATGATAAATATTCAGGGTTGTTTAAACAATATCTGTCATAATCCACAAAATCTTGTATTGACAGTGAATATCAATAAGCAGTAACTGAACATGGCACTGCGATTTTGACAACTCGCCAATGCAAATCAATGAACATGATAAATATTCAGGGTTGTTTAAACAATATCTGTCATAATCCACAAAATCTTGTATTGACAGTGAATATCAATAAGCAGTAACTGAAGCATGGCACTGCGATTTTGAAATATATTTTTACCTGCCCTCTAATAAGCCCCCTCCCTCCTTGTTGTACCAAGAGAGTGGGACCTATAATTTATATGCCGGGAGGGGGGGGGGGGGGGGGTGGTTTAATACTCAAATTTACTCACTGTGAGACTGTACTGTAGTCGCTCAATGCATGGAGACAACAATATGATTCATACACTATAGAGTCTCTCGTCTATCATGATGGCAGGCTTTAAAGAATTATTATCGAAGTCTAAACAACAATGTGCATACTTCAAGGTGATCAACTTACTTGTATTTTTCGTACTGCTGCTTGCATGAAGAGGCAGGGACAGCTGTAAAAAAATTTCGCGGGTTACTGTAATTACTGCAGGTTTATTACTGAGATATGTAAATATTTTGAATCAACGCAAACGCAAATCTTCAAAATTGGGCTTCGAATAATCATGAATACCTGGTGTTGGTCGAGCTGTTGGATGTGGAGCAGAAATAAGACTTTCCAGTTTTTCTTCTAGCATTTTCATACCACTGTTGGCTTCCGAATCCAGCATGAAGTTACAAATCAGGTTACAAGCCATCTTCTTGTCGTATGGTTTGGCGCAAGATGGCGAGGATTTTTCTCCATTTGCCGCCGTCAGTACAAGCAAGATTGCGATAAAACAAGCTGCAAGAAACAAACGCATTTTGAGAATTCGTGGTAAACGTATAAAAATGTTGTAGGTATGTCGCCGACTGAATTCCGTGGAATACTGACTCCAACTGGATACTTTGTCGCTATTCCTTGTTTGTAATGTTTGTCAACAAAACTCGAATATTTTTCCTTGCCCCAGCCACGTCCAATCAACAAGTTCCAAGTTTATTCGTTTAAAAATAACTCCACAAGCTCTGCGTGTACAAGCTCTTCGAGGAAATAAATTCAAAAATCGAAGGAAGGAATAATGATAACCACAACATTACGAGCGTTCACTCGGGCGTGTAAATCAAGGTATATTTCGCAAAGCGTGTAAAATGAAATCGTGTCATGCACTACACGCTGATATAATTTTTACGGTACAGTACAGTAGTCGTTGGCATTTACAGCTACCCAGGAGTTAATATGACTAAAGATCTGTCCATAAATCATCAGTAGTCAACGGAATAAAATACATCACCGTTTTGTTTTCAAACAGTCTTCCTGGGAGTGTCTGTGATCCCTTGCTTGGAAGCGTTCCGTGTTTTGCCTCAGCTACCAAACATCTCTCTGATCCTCTCTGTTCATTCTGTACTCCGTAATCATCCATTTTGGAGCCACTTAAAAATTAATTGGTGTTTCTCCTGTTGATTTAATTTTTAAGCCCACAGAGGAAAGCAAAAGGACAGTACAAGCTACCTGTACACTGAACACATTTCCTGAGTTAGCCTGCGTGGGGAAGCGCGAGATAAGAGAGCGACGTCGATCGCGCTCTCTCCTCGCGCTGTCTCCTCGCGCTGTCTCCTCGCGCTCTCTCCTCGCGCTCTCTCCTCGCGCTGTCTCCTCGCGCTCGCTCCTCGCGCTCTCTCCTCGGACCCCTCCTCATGTCGCTTGCCTAGTTCCTAGGCCTCTTTTTCGCAGCGGTCAATCCGTTTTCGGGTCACGTGGACAGGGCTGAATAACGTCTGCGCATGCCCAAAGCGCTTGCCAGGAAACCATAGCAACAATATAGGTAAAATGGGCGGGATTTTCAAAAATACGAAACACTGCAAAGTTTTTCGCCGAGAATAAGAGTTTGCCTGCAAACTTAAGCTTTAAAATCTTGCAGTGGATCCGCCTGTTACTGAGTGAAAACATATCTTTTAAACACCAGGGTTTTTTTTCTGAACACTCGCTGAAAAATAGCCACGAAAGCGCCCCCACGATGGTCATGAGTCCGCGAAAATGCAGAAACGAAGCAGTAATGATATACTCATGTTTTCTCGTATTTCCACGGCATTTCATGACGAAAAATCTTCGATGTAAACTTTGAAGTGTTCAAATTATTATTTTCGAAAGAAGGAAAATATAAATATTCCCGTTTTGGAGCGGAAATAAAAGACATTTATATCTCCTTGCCGTCGCGTTTCAAAACCACACACCAACAACGTTCGCGTCCACGCCTGGAGACGAGGCCTGATCTAAAATTCGTGTCGGCTCAATCTGTCGGAGTGTAACTCGAAGAGAAATTATATTTCAGCCATATAATTGGAATTTTCTGAAACAGACAAACTGCTTTTTAATTCGAAATGAGACTTTGTAATGTCTAAGACCCACAGGCACCCCGTGGATGAAGGAAGATAAAGGTGGATGAAGGTTAATGAAGGAAGATGAAGGTCGATGAAGAAAGATGAAGGTGGATGAAGGTTAATGAAGGTGGATGAAGGAAGATGAAGGATAATGAAGGTTAATGAAGGTGGATGAAGGTTAATGAAGGTGGATGAAGGAAGAAGAAGGTGGATGAAGGTTAATGAAGGTGGATGAAGGAAGATGAAGGTAGATGAATGAAGATGAAGGTGGATGAAGGTTAATGAAGGTGGATGAAGGTTAATGAAGGTGGCATGAAGGAAGATGAAGTTGGATGTGAAGGAAGATGAAGTTGGATAAGGAAGATGAAGGTGGATGAAGGTTTAATGAAGTTGGATGAAGGAAGATGAAGTTGGATGAAGGAAGATGAAGTTGGATGAAGAAATTAAAGATGAAGGTGGATGAAGGAAGGTGAAGGTCGATGAAGGAAGATGAAGGTGGATGAAGGTTAATGAAGGTGGATGAAGGAAGATGAAGGTGGATGAAGGTTAATGAAGGTGGATGAAGGAAGATGAAGTTGGATGAAGGTAGAGATTTTGAAGGTTAATGAAGGTTGATGAAGGAAGATGAAGGTGGATGAAGGTTAATGAAGGTGGATGAAGGAAGTGGAATTTGGATGAAGGTAGATGAAGGTTAATGAAAGGTTGATGAAAGTGGATGAAGGTGGATGAAGGTGGATGAAGGTGAATGAAGGTGGATGAATGTGAATGAAGGAAGATGAAGGTGGATGAAGGAAGATGAAGGGGATGAAGGCAAGATGAAGGTGGATGAAGGTGGATGAAGGTAGATGAAGGTGGATGGAAAGTAGATCAAGGTGAATGAAGGAGGATGTCAGTCAGTCAGTCAGCCAGTCAGTCAGTCAGTCAGTCAGTACAGTCAGTCAGTAAGTCAATCAGTCAGTCAGTCAGTCAGTACAGTCAGTCAGTACAGTCAGTCAATGCAGTCAGTCAGTCAGTCAGTCAATCAGTCAGTACAGTCAGTCAGGTCAGTCAGTCCAGTCAAGTCAGTACATGTCAGTCAGTCATGCAGTCAGTCAGTCAGGACAGTCAGTCAGTACATGTCAATCAGTCTGTCAGTCAATCAATCAATCAGTCAAAACAACAACAACAACAACAACAACAACTACATGTAGTGAACCATGTTTATTCTTTTATATGCATCAATAATTATTGATTTTTACACAATAAGGAACAAGTTAGTTCCATTCTAACTGAACCAGGATGTATCCCATGGCTTTGATGTGTTTTAGCGCCATTATCCGATGTGTGTCCCTTTATACTGTCATTTCCACACGTGTTAGAATCATCAGTGTATCCGCCTGTTCCAAAAACCGATTCTGGAATCACAACTTTTTGCAGTCCTTCTCGTTGTTTCCAAGGATACCGATTCTTGCTTTAGGCGGCACTGCTAGAACAGGACAGTATTGAATCCCTCCCTATTACACGCAGTCTGCAAAGAGGCCTGGGAACCAAACCATCGACTTCCCACGTGTTACGACTCAGTGAGGTGGCCACGGTAGTTTCCCGTCAGCGATTCAGTGAGTACAGAGAGTTGGCCTGCCTGTTGATCACAATGAACTTGGTCTGCTGGCCGATCTTCATACCGAGACAGATCTTGGAGGAAGGGTGTGTTCCAGTAGGTCGGTAACTTGGTCTCCTGTAAGTCAAAACCCAGTCTCCCCTCCTGAAAGGTTATATACGCATTTCTGTTGGCCCCAAAATGGAGACTTGTAATGGAAAGTTTTCTGAAATGCAAATAAAGAAAATGTTAATAATACGGATGCACATCACGTTTGGCCAAGAATGGAATATTGACAGGGTCAAGGTAACAGTTTACGTACCTTTGAGCCATCAATCTTCATGGCCAGCGTCCACCCTCCATCTCCGCATCCAAAGTTTTCCACATGTGACAGTAAACAGGAATCTTTTGTGAACCAAACATCAGGGGTACACTTGGCTTTTTCGTCGAGCTGTGGGAGATGAAAATGGTGCTTGTTAACTTATAGGCTGAGAGGGCTAGAAATATTTCTGGAAGTTTTATTGTCCTGTAATCAACAAAACCTTTTTATGCAATGGCCCATTTATGACAACTCGCAATGCAAATCAATTAACATGATAAATATTCAGGTGTTGAACAATATCTGTCCACAAAATCTTGTATTGACAGTGAATATCAATAAGCAGTAACTGAACATGGCATAGGATTTTGACAACTCGCAATGCAAATCAATGAACATGATAATATTCAGGGTTGTTTAAACATATCTGTCATAATCCACAAAATCTTGTATTGACAGTGAATATCAATAAGCAGTAACTGAACATGGCATAGCGATTTTGACAACTCGCAATGCAAATCAATGAACATGATAAATATTCAGGGTTATTTAAACAATATCTGTCATAATCCACAAAATCTTGTAATTGACAGTGAATATCAATAAGCAGTAACTGAACATGGCACTGCGATTTTTGAAATATATTTTTACCCTGCCCTCTAATAAGCCCCCTCCCTCCTTGTTGTACCAAGAGAGTGGGACCTACAATTAATATGCCGGGGGGGGGGGGGGGGTTAATACTCAAATTTACTCACTGTAACGCTGTACGTGTAGTCGCTCAATGCATGGAGACAAAAATATGATTTATTCACTATAGATTCTTGCGTCCTATCATGATGGCAGGCTTTTAAGAATTATTATCGAAGTCTAAACAACAATGTGCATACTTCAAGTGTGATCAACTTACTTGTATTTTTCATACTGCTGCTTGCATTGAAGAGGCAGGGACAGCTGTAAAAAATATTTCGCGGGTTAGTTACTGCAGGTTACTGAGATGTATTAAATATTTTGAATCTGAGCGCTAAACGCAAAATTGGGCTTCAAATAATCATGAATACCTGGTGTTGGTCGGGTTGTTGGATGTGGAGCAGACATAAGGCTTTCCAGTTTTTCTCCTAGCATTTTCATACCACTGTTGGCTTCCGAATCCAGCATGAAGTTACAAATCAGGTTACAAGCCCATCTTCTTGTCGTATGGTTTTTGGCGCAAGATGGCGAGGATTTTTCCTCCATTTGCCGCCGTCAGTACAAGGCAAGATTGCGATAAAACAAGCTGCAAGAAACAAAACGCATTTTGAGAATTCGTGGTAAACCAGGTAAACGTAAAACGTTTGTAGGTCTGTCTCCCGACTGAATTCCGTGGAATACTGACTCCAACTGCGATACTGTGTCGCTATTCCTTGTTTGTAATGTTTGTCAACAAAAACTCGAATATTTTCTTGCTTGCCTCCAGCCACGTCCAATCAACAAGTTTTCCAAGTTTATTCGTTAAAAAATAACTTCACAAGCTCTGTGTGCACAAGCTCTTCGAGGAAAATAATTCAAAAATTGAAGGAAGGAATAATAAATCACAGCTAATCACAAACATTACGAGCGTTCACTCGGGCGTGTAAATTTCGCAAAGCGTCAAAATGAAATCGTGTCCACGACGCACGCTAATATAATTTTTACGGTACAGTACAGTAGTCGATGGCATTTACAGCTACCCGGGAGTTAATATAACTAAAGATCTGTCCATAAATCATCCAGAAGTCAACGGAATAAAATACATTACCGTTTTGTTTTGAACAGTCTTCCCTGGAGTGTCGTGAATCCCTTGCTTGGAAGCGTTTCCGTGTTTTGCCTCAGCTACCAAACATCCACTATGTTCACTCTGTACTTCCGTAATTCATCCGTTTTGGAGCCCGGCGCTTATTTACTTTTGGTACCTCAAGGAGGGCGCTTATTCGGGACAGGGCGCTTATTTCTTTTTTTGAAAACAACCGAATGTTCAAACAAAACTTTAAATTATTTTATTAAAGAAGGAAACATAACAGAAACTGTAACAGTAACAAATATACGGTGAATGTTCAGTTAATGTGAGGGAATTTTAATTTTCGACGTCGATAATTAGAATAGGGGCGCTTATTAACAAAACTTCGAAGGGGGGCGCTTGTTCGAAATGGGGCGCTTATTGGAAGGAGGCGCTAAATCGAATCATTACGGTAAATTAATTGGTGTTTCTCCTGTTTATTTAATTTTTAAGCCCTCAGAGGAAAGCACAAAAGGACGCAGTACAAGCTTACCGGTACACTGAACACATTTCTCCTGAGTTCAGCCTGCGTGGTGGGCAAGCGTTCGAGGAGAGAGGCGTCCGTCACGATACGCGCTTTGGCGCGCTCCTCTCCTCGCGCTCTCTCCTCGACTGCTCTCTTCCTCGCGCTCTTCTCCTCGCGCCCTCTCACTCTCTCTCGCGCTCCATCTCCTTCTGCGCTCTCTCCTCGCGCTCTTCGTTCCGCTCGTGCTCTCGTGGTCCGATGGGTCGAAGCGAAGGACTGGGACGAAAGCCACAGGAGCTTCGGAACGAAAAAACCGGCGGGTTCCAGTCTAACTGGTACTTGTTCTCCTCACCGACTCTGCCTCGTCCCGCCGTTGTGAGCGGGAAAACACGGACCTTTGTGACGGGTTAGGTCAGTAGTGAGCAGCTCAATAATGCGTTACATCAACTAGGGGTCTTCATCCACAGAGCGGCGAAACGTTATGGACCTCCTTGTAACTAACTAAATGTTCCCTTTGTGGCTGTGCAACATGTTCTTTAAGAAACCTCCTTGTACAGCATAATAACATACCACTTGAAAGTACTGTTCAATAGCTTTCATTTGAATGGTCCACACACTAGGGTTTCATCCACAGACTTAAAGTTAGAACCACCTTGTACAGCATAATAAACAGTACCACATGAAAGTACTGCTCAATAGCTTTCATTTGATATGGTCACACACTAGGGTTTCATCCACAGACTTTAAAAGTTAGAACCACCTTGTATAGCATAATAAACACACGGAAATACTGCTCAATAGCATTCATTTGAATGGTCACATACCAGAGTCAGTTCACTCTGGCTTGTAATACATGTAAGCGCATAATCTATATCCATTATTGTTTCATAGAAACACGTTGGTGAATTGTTCAAGAATGAAATCACGATTAAAGATCTTCCCCCAATCAAGATTCAGGCCAAGCCAGAGCCAAAAGGAACCGATGACCTCACAGGACTCACTGAACTGTTTGAATCCATCCAGGAGTTCAGAGGTAGCATAGCCGGATTGAAACAAAGTGAAACAATTCTGGAAACGAACTGTTTTCACTCTAAAGAAAATACTGAAAGAAACAAAGATGTTTTGGTGCAAAAGATTTTCATTAACAAACACCAAAGTTCATAAAATACGTGTTTCATATTACATTGTTTTTTACAGATTTAGTTTACTGTTATTAATTAAAGGTTACACTTTTCTAAGAGTGTTATTAGTTGTTGTTTCTGTTGTTTACAAAAGCACAATGAAGCGTTCTGGAGTATCGCTACTCCCCTGGATGGGATGCTAGCACAGCTAGTCCATTCGCGAGAAGCAATATGGGGCGAGTCGCATCTCGCAAATCACTTGTGGGACCATCCACCGGGGACAAAATGGCGGCCAGCTTGACAACGCATCCCCAGTAAACGGTCCCACAAGCAACTGCGAGATGAGACTCGCCCCATTCTAAAGTGTCGAAATGCGGGTAAACCCCCCAGTATTTTGTCAGGTTGCCTTGACAACTCATCCTGAACACCCCAAGTGATACCAAAATCCGTTAATTTACACCCCTAAAAGAGACAACGAGCATCCCTGCCCCTTTCATGTCAGAGTTTCCCCCCCCCCCCCTCCCCCGGGCTCAAGTGAAAGAAATGTGCCCCTAGACAATATACGTCACTGGATTTGCAGTTAACAAAGGGAAAATTTCTCAAATGAAAACCAGAGAAAAAAAGCTTCCATCAAGGACAGTTGACACTTGTCCACTGAACGAAGATGTATCCCATGGCTTTGATCAATTATAGGGGGGTGCGCTTAGCTTCCCAATTCCCATACCTTGTATGCCCCCCTAAGGGCCCCCTCCTTTTTAGTTCACGCTTCTTTGTCCTTTTTTCTATTGCAAAATATCATAGCAATGGTGCCAAAAAAAAATTCTTATTTCTCCCGGTTCCGCCACCTTGTGAATCCTGCTTCCCACCCAACTTTGCCCCCCCCCCCCCCCCTGTACCCCACCAGTATTTGGGGAGTACGCTGTGAAGCATTTTTGTGATTTAATAAATCACTTTGAAGGAAACTAAAATTATAGTTCGGCCCAAAAGGATTTATTCTGTGTCTGTGTAATCAGTTAAAATTTTCTGTGGATTTTGGTCATAGTCTCGGGCAAATTTCTCGCCCAAGTTATCTACTCGCTTCCAATTGGTTCATAAGCACTGAAATTTAAATTGGATTACTTGACATAGTGTGCACATGCGCCGAACAGTGAAACACTCCCTTCAATCAATGTAAAAATAGGTGACAATAAAACAAAAAGAACAAGGAGGGTTGGAAGACTGAAGAATTTGAAAAGCTCGACTAGGATAATTTTTCAAAATGTGGCATCAGTGACAGAACTTCATTACTACTTTCGAGAACTAAAAGAAAACTGGGTAGGGCTGGACAAAAGGAAAAACAACCAGTTAGAATAAGAATGCTCAGTTTCATTTCTTACAAAACATAAAAAAAACTTGATCTCATTGCTGTAGGCTGCATTGTTATGCATTTCACAGTCAGTCAGTACATGTCAGTCAGTCAGTCAGTCAGTCAGTACAGTCAGTCAGTCAGTCAGTACATGTCAGTCAGTCAGTCAGTCAGTCATTCAGTCAGTACATGTCAGTCAGTCAGTACATGTCAGTCAGTCAGTACATGTCAGTCAGTCAGTCAGTACACAGTCAGTCAGTATATGTCAATCAGTCAGTCAGTCATTACACAGTCAGTCAGTACATGTCAGTCAGTCAGTCAGTACAGTCAGTCAGTCAGTCAGTACATGTCAGTCAGTCAGTCAGTCAGTCAGTCAGTCATTACACAGTCAGTCAGTACATGTCAGTCAGTCAGTCAGTCAGTCAGTACATGTCAATCAGTCAGTCAGTCAGTCAATCAATCAGTCAAAACAACAACAACAACAACTACATGTAGTGAACCATGTTTATTCCTTTATTGCATCAATAATGATTGATTTTTCCACAATAAGGAACATGTTAGTTCCACTCTACTGAACCAGGATGTATCCCATGGCTTTGATGTGTTTGACGCCATTATCTGAAGTATATCCCTTTATACTGTCATTTCCACACGTGTTAGAATCATCAGTGTACACACTTGTTCCAAAACCGATTCTGGAATCACAAGTGCCGCAGTCTTTCTGGTCGTTTCCAAGGATACCGATTCTTGCTTTAGCGTACCTGCTAGGACTGACAGTATTGAATCCCTCCCTGTTACACCCAGTCTGCAAAGAGGCCTGGGAACCAACCATCGACTTCCGCGTGTTACGACTCAGTGAGGTGGCAACGGTAGTTGCCGTCAGCGATCAGTGAGTACAGAGAGTTGGCCTGCCTGTTGATGACAATGAACTTGATCTGCTGGCCGATCTTCATACCGAGACAGATCTTGGAGAAGGGTGTGTTCCAGTAGGTCGGTAACTTGGTCTCTTGTAAGTCAAACCCAGTCTCCCTTCCTGAAAGGTTATAAGCATTTCTGTTGGCCCAAAATGGAGACTTGTAATGGAAAGTTTTTCTGAAATGCAAATAAAGAAAATGTTAATATGGAATGCACATCACGTTTGCCAAGAATGGAATATTGACAGGGTCAAGGGAACAGTTACTTACCTTTGAGCCATCAATCTTCATGGCCAGCGTCCATCCTCCATCTCCGCATCCAAAGTTTCCCATGTGACAGTAAACAGGAATCTTTTGTGAACCAAACATCAGGGGGTACACTTGGCTTTTCGTCGAGCTGTGAGGATGAAAATGGTGCTGGTTAACTTATAGGTGAGAGGGCTAGAAATATTTCTGGAATGTTTATTGTCCTGTAATCAACAAAACTTTTTTATGCAATGGCCCATTTATGACAACTCGCAAATGCCCAAATCAATGAACATGATAAATATTCAGGGTTTTGTTTAAACAATATTTGTCAAAATCCACAAAATCTTGTATTGACAGTGAATATCAATAAGCAGTAACTGAAGCATGGCACTGCGATTTTGAAATATATTTTTACCCTGCCCTCTAATAAGCCCCCTCCCTCCTTGTTGTACCAAGAGAGTGGGACCTATAATTAATATGCCAAGGGGGGGGGGGGGGGGTGGTTTAATACTCAAATTTACTCACTGTGAGACTGTACGTGTAGTCGCTCAATGCATGAAGACAAAATATGATTTATTCACTATAGATTCTCGCGTCTATCAGGATGGCAGGCTTTTAAGAATTATTATCAAAGTCTAAACAACAATGTGCATACTTCAAGGTGATCAACTTACTTGTATTTTTCGTACTGCTGCTTGCATGAAGAGGCAGGGACAGCTGTAAAACAAATTTCGCGGGTTAGTTAATGCAGGTTACTGAGATGTATAAAAATATTTTGAATCTGAGCGCGAAACGTAAAATTGGGCTTCAAATAATCATGAATACCTGGTGTTGGTCGGGTTGTTGGCTGTGGAGCAGAAATAAGGGTTTCCAGTTTTTCTTCTAGCATTTTCATACCACTGTTGGCTTCCGAATCCAGCATGAAGTTACAAATCAGGTTACAAGCCATCTTCTTGTCGTATGGTTTGGCGCAAGATGGCGAGGACTTTTCTCTATTTGCCGCCGCCGTCAGTACAAGCAAGATTGCGATAAAACAAGCTGCAAGAAACAAACGCATTTTGAGAAATTCGTTGTAAATGTAAAAACGTTGTATGTCTCCGACTGAATTCTGTGGAATACTGACTCCAACTGGATACTGTGGTCGCTATTCCTTGTTTGTAATGTTTTGTCAACAAAACTCGAATATTTTCTTGCTTGCTCCCAGCCACGTCCAATCAACAAGTTCCAAGTTTATTCGTTAAAAAAACTTCACAAGCTCTGTGTGTTCAAGCTCTTTGAGGAAATAAATTCAAAAATTGAAGGAAGGAATAATATAAAATCACAGTTATTAATCACAGCATTACGAGCGTTCACTCGTGCGCGTAATTCGCAAATCGTGTCACGCACGCTAATATAATGTTTATGGTACACTGACAGTAGTCGATGGCTCATAAAATACATTACCGTTTTGTTTTCAATAGTCCTGTGATCAACTTGGACCTTGCTTGGAAGCGTTCCGTGTTTTGCTTTGTAGCAAACACTCTGTACTCCGTAATCATAGTATCCTGTTTATTTAATTTTTAGCCATAGAGACCATAGAGGAAAGGCGAGAGGAGAGAGCGCGCGTCCGGACTGCGAGCCAGGGCTGCTGCGAGCAGTCCCTCTTTCTTTCCGCTCTCTCGCGCCTCGCGCTCGCTATCGGAAGAAAGAGGGACTGCTCGCAGTCCTAGCGCGCGTCGATCTCCGCGCTCGAACTTCCCTCGAGGAGTCCCTCGAGGGTGCTTCAGGACGAAAAACCGCGGGCTCAGTCAACTGGTACTTGTTCTCCCGACTGCCTCGTCCCGCCGTTGTGAGCGGGAAAACAAGGAAGATTGAAGGAAGATGAAGGAAGATGAAGGTGAATGAAGGTAAATGGAGGTTAATGAAGTTGGATGAAGGAAGATGAAGGTTAATGAAGTTGGATGACGGTGGGTGAAGGTGGATGAAGGTGAATGAAGGTGGATGAAGGTTGATGAAGGTGGATGAAGGTGAATGGAGGTGGATGAAGGAAGATGAAGGTTAATGAAGTTGGATGAAGGTGGACAAAGGTGGATGAAGGTTGATGAAGGAGGATGAAGGTGGATGAAGGTGAATGGAGGTGGATGAAGGAAGATGAAAGTTAATGAAGTTGGATGAAGGTGGATGAAGGTGAATGAAGGTGGATGAAGGTTGATGAAGGAGGATGAAGGTGGATGAAGGTTGATGAAGGATGATGAAGGTGGATGAAGTTGAATGAAGGTGAATGAAGGAAGATGAAGGCGGGTGGATAAAGGAAGATGAAGGTGAAGGAAGATGAAGGGGGATGATGACAAAACTAATTTTAATTGACCTCACTCCATTGTCCAAGGTACACAAGTGCGAGCACAGGTCGCCCAAGCTAAAGATAAGAGAACAGTGTCACGGTATAAGCGGTATTGTGTTACAACGGCTCGATTTATAAGGGTTTGTATGGGAACGCAACGGTTATGTTTTAGAAGATATAAAATCGAATGTTTTGTGAATAAAAACGACTTACTCTGGGGTGTATGTAAAACCCGGAACACACCCGGAACACCCCGGAACACCCCGGAACACCCCGGAACACCCCGGAACACCCCCGGAACACCCCCGGAACACCCCGGAACACCCCCGGAACAGCAACGGAACACCCAGGAACACAAAAAATATAAAAATAATAATAAAATAATAATAAATAAATAAAATAAAAACAAATATATTTATATAGTGGCTGAAGTAGTGAAAATCGAACATGGTCAGCGGTCAAGAGCCGTTAACGAATCGACTGATACCGAACACTTCCGAAGATGCCCGAATATTTTCGAAGACTTACGAAGATGTCCCGAACACTTCCGAATATTTCGAAGATGCCCCGAAGATTTCCGAAGATTTCCGAAGATGTCCCGAACACTTCCAAAGATGTTCCGAAGATTTCCGCACGTTTTCAGAAGACCCGAATTTTTCTCTGGTCCCGAGGGTGTCCGCTTACGTAAAGTCGAAGAGTAAAAGAGAGCGCAGAAAAATTCGCCTGATACTCAGGTTAGGGAGGTTCGACTGAACAAACAACGACATGATTGACGAATGACCAATTGTCTACGAAATTGCACATGGCAATGACCTCCGATTACCTCAAATTCAATGTCACGCTCTGTGGCGTTGGCCAATTGGCAAACATTTGAATTTTGAGCGGTCCTTTGCCACTTATTCACTCTTAGATAAGAAGCTTCGGAAAAATTCGGTCTTCTGAAAACGTGCGGAATCTTCGGAACATCTTCAGAAGTCTTCGATATACCTTCGAAAATCTTCGGGACATCTTCGGAAGTGTTCGGAAATCTTCGGAATTGTTCGGGACATCTTCGGAAATCTTCGGTACATCTTCGGAAATCTTCGGGGCATCTTCGGAAGTGTTCGGTATCAGTCGATTCGTTAACGGCTCTTGACCGCTTACCGTGTTCGATTTCACTACTTCAACCACTATATAAATATATTTGTTTTTATTTTATTTATTTATCATTATTTTATTACTATTTTTATATTTTTTTGTGTTCCTGGGGTCTTCTGTTGGTGTTCCGGGGGTGTTCCGGGTGTTCCGGGGTGTTCCGGGGGTGTTCCGGGGGTGTTCCGGGGTGTTCCGGTGGTGTTCCGGGGGTGTTCCGGGTGTTCCGGGAGTGTTCCGGGGTGTTCCGGGGTGTTCCGGGTGTGTTCCTGGTTTTACATACACCCCTTTACTCTGTTGCTGTATTGTATTCTTTGTAGTTTGCCAGCTTCTCAGGCCGGTTTGAGGCGATTTAGGCGAGTTTTAGTTTTCGAGGTTTTCCGTTAATATAGGGTAAAAAACCTCGAAAACTAAAACTCGCCTAAATCGCCTAAAACCGGCCTGAGAAGCTGGCAAACTACAAAGAATACAACACAGTAACAGGTAAGTCGTTTTATTCACAAAACATTCGATTTTATATCTTCTAAAACATAACCGTTGCGTTCCCATACAAACCCTTATAAATCGAGCCGTTGTAACACAATACCGCTTATACCGTGACACTGTTCTCTTATCTTTAGACCTGTGGTGGCGAGAAAATATTCTCCTGGACTAAATTTGTCAAATGAAAACCAAAAGGCCTTTTTATGTTTTTAATTTTTGGTAAGGGTAACAATTTTTCCCTTGAGTGTCTGCCAGCGAGAAAAAAACAGAAACTGAACAAAACCGTAAAGCTATTGTGGGTCTATTGTAGATACCTGATTTAAAATTCGTAAAACACAGTAAAATAAAAACATATTTTATTTCCAACAGTACTTTTTATTTGTTCTGAAGGTTTTTTTACAAAGCTGTGTGCACTGTTTTTTTTGCACAAAATGGCTTCAAAAGGAACAGAGACAGTTCTTATCACTGAACCAAGATGTATCCCATGGCTTTGATGTGCTTGTTTCCATTATCTGATGACCATTGAGCCTCGTTTCCACACGAGTTGGAGCGGCCCGGGTATCCTCCTGTACCAAACCCGATCCTCGAGTCACAGTTGCTGCAATCGTTTTCGTTGTTACCAAGGATACCGATTCTTGCTCTGGAATTCCACCTAACGCTACACACAGCATTGAACCCTTCCCTGTTACAGTTGCGCTGCAAAGAGGCCTGGTGACCAACCAGCGACTTCCACGTGTTACGACCCAGTGAGGTGGCGCGGTAGTTCCCGTCAGCGATCAGTGAGTACAGAGAGTTGGCATGCTTGTTGATGACAATGAAATGGATCTGCTGATCGATCCTCATACCGAGACAGATCTTGGAGAAGGGTGTGTTTCCAGTAGGTCGGCAACTTGGTTTCTTGTAAATCAAACCCAGTCTTCCCTCCTGAAAGGCTATAGAATTTCTGTCGCTCCAATACGGAGAATCGTAATAGAAAGTTTTCTGAAATTAAAACAGCAAAATTTAGTGTCCATTCCGGTGAAAAATGTCTACAGTAGTTGCAATTTAAAACACACAGAGATTTGTACTTTGAGCCGTTAATCTTCATGGCCAGCGTCCACCCTCCATCTCCGCATCCAAAGTTTCCCATGTGACAGTAAACAGGAGTCATTTTGTGAACCAAACATCAGGGTGTACACTTGGCTTTTTGACGACCTGTTTTTAAAAGGTTCACAAATTCAGTATGTGATTGTTTTGGGGTTTCGCTTCAAGCCCTGGGGAGTTTTTTAGGTTTTAATTCCCCCTCTGGGCCCGGCCTCTGTGTCGGGCTTATTATTTATCGGATTTTTACGGAATATTGTAGATTTTACTTCCAGTTTCGATCCAGTATCAACAATCCAACTGATATGTCATTATCTTTCTGAAAAACAAAACCTTCCTTCCTCGATCCGAAAAATCAGTACAGTGCATACAGACCATACAGGCGCCTCTCTGCACTATCTAGCGAATCAATTTATTAAAACGTTTTGTGTCGACTTGCGGCAAGTCTACTGACATTAAGGCTACGAACTTACTTGCATCTGTCATAGTGTTCCTTGCAAGAAGAAGCGGGAACGGCTTGTAGAGACTGTTGAGATAAAACTCTGGTTAGTTTGAACCGGCGCTCGCTACAAAAACTCCATTCTGTGAAAAATCAGTCAAAACGATTGTCCGAGTTTACCTGGCGGTGTTGGCTGCGGAGTGGAAGTTTTATTATCAATTTTATTAACCAACGCAATAAGGCTATCCAGCTTCATTTCCAGCTTCGCTTCCAACGTCTTGATGTACAGCAACACTTTGTCGCAGCTTTTTGCCGACGTCGACAGATGGAGTTTGGTTGCCATTGATCATCAATACAAGCAGGTTTGCGCTAAAACAAGCTGCAATAAGCAAACGCATTTTGAATTTTCGTGGTAAAACTTTGTGCCGTCTCCAACTCAGTGAATTCTGTGGATTAATACAGACTAGATTGTGTCGTCGCTTCCTTGTTAATAATTATGTTATTGTAAACAAAACTCGAATATTTTCTTGCTTTCACCCAGCCACGTCCAATCAACTGAAGTTCCAAGTTTATTTTTAAACAACTTCACAAGCTCTCCGCGTGTACAAGCTCTTCGGCGAAAAAAAATAATTGAAGTATAAAAAAGCACAATATAAGTTACAGTCGAAGCTCTGTGAGCGGACACTCCCGTAATCGGCAGCTCTACTTTATACGACCGCCTTGACTAAACCCCGTCAGGAGCCCATTACCTGATCCCGTTTGAACTCTCGTACAAATTCTGTACTGATTTACGCTGACATTCCCGTAAGCGGTCATTCCCATAAGCGGCCGCGGACACTTTCGAGGGATACGATTTTGATTTTTCTGTTGTTTCTAAGCTCCCATAAACGGACACCCCAAAGGAACAATCCTATTAGCCTCAATATTTTAATCAATGAACTTTACAGCAGTTTGCCACAATATGTTTACACTATAACAGTATATTTAATTACAGTGTCATATTTTTTGTCGTTTGTTTTGTCATTTCGTATCTGTGATATATATTTTTTTTCACTTATAATAATGTTTAGAATAGTATAGTATGAGCGGTACAAGCTCCCGTAAGCGACCACCTATCCCTTATAAACTGCCTGTGGCCGCTTACGAGAATCATTCCCGTAAGCGGCCGACACTTTCTATCTCTGCTCCCCGAGGGTGTCTGCTTTATACGGCAACCTCGTTCCCAGGGTCTCTCTTCTTCCCGCCAAACGCGAGCTTTGAAATTACGTTGCCATATGATATCACGTTCTCAATTTGAGGCAGCGTTTGTCCGAAGTTGAAGGAGGAAACTGATTAACATTTAAAAAAACAGTTTGAAATAGTTTGTGATCCAATATCAAATTGGCAAGTGCCTATTAAATGAGAAAAAATTGAAAATATATAGGAACATGAACAACGCAGTCAAAACAATTTCGCTCGCGACTCTCGTACAATGAAAGGTTTCGACTTTAGGCTTTTCTTTTCCTTTTATTTTTTTTGCCGTTCTTGCTCTCCTTTTTCTCTTATTTTATTTTGTGGTTTTGTTGGCCTTTCAGTCGCCTTTGTTCACGTTGAAAAAGTTTTAACCTAAACGTTCGGAAAAGGGAATTTTTTGGACAAAGAGTGTCAATGGTAGTGAAGGACGCGTTTTTTGGTGATTTTGGAGGAAAAAATCCAAGTTGTTATGTGTGTATCTCTTGCTTCCAAATCTGATCGATGCGATTGTAAATTGACCTAAATTAACAATAACAATAGCGAACTACCGAAACAGCTGTCAAGTACAGCTGTCAAGAAGTCCCGGCGTATCACATCGAACGAAATTTTAATCGAACTTAATCGAACTCAATCGAACTCAATCGAACGATTAAATTCGATTTTGTTCGGTCATCGAACACATATTTTTTTTGTGAGTTCGATTTCCGAACAAAATCGAACAAAATCGAATGTCATCGTTCGATTTTGCTCGATTTTTCAAGAATGCTTTTCTCCACTAGACCATTGGAGTTCTATGTAACTGCAAACTTTCCTACATGCAAAACACAGAAAATTCGTCCGATCCCTTTATTTCTAGTCGCGCACTCGTTCAGTCAAAAATGACACCCTAGCTAATTCATGTACTTTGGCTAGTATTTCTGTTTATTTAGCCTTTGTGGAGACACATGAAAATATGCCATTCAACAGACGGCTTAGTTTGCAGCTGGAACTCGTACTATTATTGTTACACGTGGTATCTTGATACTCGTCTATAAACAGTTCCGGCTTACTCCTTATCATCAGTGTATCATTGCCTCCAGAGTTTTGTTTTCTCTATCTATTCAAGTTTCAGATAAAGAAATGTTTGACTTTCAACAACGTGTACACGTCACTCAAACTGTGAAACATTCAACATGTTATTCCGCAAGCTACGTCACCGGTTGCTTCACTCCTAGCGACCGCTTCATGTAAAGTATCAAAATGAGGTTCGGTTCGAGTGTCCGCGCTGTAATTGTAGCAGGGTATTATGATTATTATTTTCTCGTGTTTATTCATTGGCTGAGACCGGACCGGGGATTCCCCGTTATTGAAATACTGATAAAAATCGAGAACACACGGTGTAGTGAACACATTTCACGTGCCGTATCTGCATGTACTGGGGTGGCTTGCTGTCGCGCAAGTGTTCAAGATTTCCAGGATTTCTTTATTTTGACGTTAGATCTCGTTGGCAAAACAACCTTCACAGATATGTTTCCACGTGAAGCCGGATTTTTCTTGGGAGCTGTAGTTGGAGCTATTTGTGTTGGGATCGTCACAGTTCTATGCATTAAGATGCGCGAAGAGAAAGAAGCAGATGAGCGTAGACGTAGAGGGGAAGAGAGGACCACAGGAGACTATATTAAACAACCCGAAGAAAACGATGAGAGATTTGGTTAAAAAAGGTAAGTGTGTAGTCTCTGTGTACTTTCAACTGACCTGATTTATACCCAAAGTTGAGTGACGAAAAATATTTTAAAACAGCGAGAAAGCCTGTGCTACATTTAATTTTGTCTTGCCGTGTTGCAAAGTCACGCAGCGCTTCGTGACAAGAAGTTTTCTCTGGGTTCTCCTCCTCCACCAACCGTCTCCTCTCATTGCATTGCCGCTCGCAAATTTTCCAACAACGGAGCCACGTTTTCCGTAGACATTTATTTAGCCAAGCACGCTAAGCAATAAAAGGAACTGACTGTTCTTGTTTTCTTTTCTAGAAATGGTCAGCCAAGCATGAACTTTGTACAGCTCAATCCTGGTGTTAGACTACGAGTAGTCCCTAATTTTTCTCCGATCGAGCGGGCGCGCGCGCGCGAAGCGCGTGGAAATATCCTCGCGCGAGAAGACGCGACGCGAAGAGGCGCGAAAAATGAGGGACTACCGACATAGCCCAAGCGTTTGACCCTTCACGGCCGAGTGATTTTTGGGTGTCAATTTCATATCGTCTTTCTTGCTGTCATTTGCGCTTGTCATTGATGAACTGCGGGAGATGTTTATCACATACAAGGGGCTGAAGGAATGCGCTTTTCTTCGTGGATGTTTCGCGGGAAGCCATCTGAGACGCCTAAAAAAGCGATAGGAAAGCCTCAGAAAAAGCCTAGCATCAACGATTTCTGCCGTGTTTGTGACTGCAACTTCAACACTTTTTACGGAGATTTTAAGCGAAGGCTTTCAACCGAAAATATTTTCGAAATTCTAAAACGGGCAGAGTCGAAAAATCTCTCCTCGCCGATTTCCTGAATCAACTGGGGTTTCTTTGTGAACAATCTGCTTCATTTTCTTCCCGTTTGTGTGCCAAATGTGGCACAAAAATAAGGAATGCCGTGGATCTGATCAGTTTCCTTCGAGGAGGTCCACCTGGTTGTGTTGTTGTTGACGAATCGGTTTCGCCGATTGCGACTGAAAGGTTTAAAAAGACTGGCGCGTTCCCCTTGCTCGAGCTCAGTTAATTCCAAGTCAAGCCGAGTAGCATCACCGTTGGACACGGCGAAAACCGGCAAAGCTCGACGATCGATCAATAGTAGAATCGCGAGAACGTCTCGACCAGCAAAGAGCGCTTCCAGTGCTTCGATTTGTTTTGGTTTTAACGCATCTATTTTTGGCAGCTGATCGATACAGGCCTGTAATCGATCAGCCATGATTGGGATGAAACCCTATTAATCCTTGAGTGTTGACATCGGCTTGCGCGTATTGACAGATTGTTGACAGATCTCCAAGAAAGAACCAATCAGAATTTTGCGTTGTGAGAGCAACGCATAATTCAAACGCTTGGGCTATGTCGGTAGTCCCTCATTTTTCGCGCCTCTTCGCGTCGCGTCTTCTCGCGCGAGGATATTTCCACGCGCTTTACGCGCGCCCGCCCGCTCGATCGGAGAAAAATTAGGGACTACTCGTAGTCTATCCTGGTGTTTTATACCATATTTATTCGCCGAAGTGTATCAGAACTGCTTGCCTTGTAAACTGTGAAAATATACCGGTAGCTAGGCTCGATTTCCGCCGCTCTCTATTCGCTGAACCATGTGAGTTAGCAATATTAACCACAGCAAATATATGATTTCTAAATATTATACTCTGTTAAAAATAGCAAGATTTTGTTGAACAAATTGTATTACGAATGACTCTCGGCTGATGCCGTTTCCCCGCATTTGCACAATCTTGGACAATTTAAATGAAAAATTAAGACCACCCCTCCCCCCATTTTCAATGATGGGAAAACGGTGCGTTTTGGTTTTCGCCCGATTTGGGGGAGGGGTAGTCTGATTTCTCTCTTTATTCCGTCCAAGATTGTAGTTTCTTAGTTTATAGCTCCAGTTTTTGGCTGGTTCAAGTGACTGTGTGTCAGTTGATGCGGTTCAATCGCATCAGGGCAAAAAGCTTAATTTATTTTATTTTTTATCTGTAAACAATATAAATAGATCGCAGTGTATTCGCGTGTTAAGTTTTGTAATGATATTTGAACTGTTACATGGCTCTGAACATGGATGATGTTTTGGAGTTGGCAAAGCTGCAGAAGCTGGACTGATGTAAACTCTTCCGAGGCGCGGATCCAGGAAAGAACTTGACCGGTTTACAAGAGTCTGGGCGCCGAATCTATGGAAATCCGGAGGCAAACGTTTTGAGATTTTGTAGCAGTAGGTCGAGATCTTAGCCTACGTAAATTTATTTCCTTTACTCGTTTTTCTATTGTGTATTAAAAATGCATTTATGAATTCCACCTTATTTTATCGTTTACAAGTCTCTTAAATTTCTTTCAAGAACGTTTGTTGCTGCGTACCGGCGTGCGTGAGAGTAACACAGTATTTATAATTTGCAAATTGTGTACCCTGATTATCAGTGTGGAAAGGACGTTGTTTGGCAAAGGAAGTACACATTTTTTTGCAAGGGCGAAGATAAAAATGTTGAGACTGCAAAACATTCGTTTTTCAGCATGTGCGTGAGTGAGCCTTTTATAGGAACTGAACATTTTACAAAAAGTCACAAAAGGATTATTTATTTATAGAATATTTTTTTAAGCTCAAATAATTTAACAAGGCACTTTATACAAAACTTATCTTTTCCTTTCTTAGTGAAAAATACCCTGACTACCTTCTTACTCCGCATGTTGTGTGACCACTAACACATAATTACAATGCAATCACTGAAAAAGCTTTTGAGTAGTCCTGGGTCCTAAACAAGGGACATAACCAAAATAATAAATCTAATTCTAAACCCCATATGTTCGGATGGTCATTTGATTAATAATAATATTGTGTATCACTACGAATCACATGCAAAACACCAAGAAGAATACTCACAAAACCACACTTGGCTTTTCCTTTGCCAAAAATTGGTCGATTTTTTTCCTGCAGTGATTTCATTGCAATTATCATATTGTTCTCAAAAAACAGGAAAATACCTGAATTAAATTTATAATTACTTGTTTTCTCCAATTAGTAGAAAAATTGATTAAAAAAGCTTAATAAATATTATACAGTGGAACCCCGATTTCTCAAAACCCCCGATAACTCAAACCAAAAGTCGTTTCCCTTGGACTATGTTTCACTGTAATTTTACCCCCGATATTTCGAACTTCCCGATTTCCCGAACCAATTTACGTTTACCGTGGAGGTCAAGAAATCGAAGTTCCACTGTAGTTTTAATAAATTATTATATTACCAAAAAAGAAATTATGGATTGAAATGTTTATGACCTTAAATTTTAAATCTTGGGTACAAGTTGCATCTGGTAAGGGTTTTTGACCTAAGACCCTTCTCTTATCTGGAACAATTACCAGTCACTGACGTTGTGCCAAAATAAATGGGTGTACTGCATTTACATGTTACTGGCACAGTCAACCCTTGTTATAGCGGGACAGGATGTAGTTTCGAGTCTGTAATAGCGTGAGTCCGCAGTCATTTTCAGTCAAACCTCTATTATTAGCTTTCACCGAGTGAAGGGCTGGATTTTGTCCGTAATAGCGGGTGTCCATAATAATAGGTGTCCGTAATAATGGGGTGTCCGCAAGGCGAGAGTTGACGGTATAACATTTCATACTTGAACGAAAATGCTGATCTGGTACAGATTCCATGATGTCAATTCATACCAACAAATTGACTCACACCCATAAGAATAGCAGTCACTATTTTAAGTCATATTCATATAAACACCCCCTAAAACAATTTACAACAAACTCCAACCTTTTCAAATAATAACTAAATACCAGCAATTAAATTTAATAATAACATTTAAATAAATTAACCAGCACCATAACTTATTATGCATTTTCTGATTGGAAAATCAATTCACTGACAAACCACACCAATAATAATTACAAATGATATATAAAACATCCTACATGGATTAATTATAATGCTGGTAAAATTGAAGGTACTGTACATGTACACTGTACATGTTTAAAATAGACATTTAAATAAATCAAACCAAAAAAAACAAAGAACCGTAGTTAAGACTTGCCCCAAGTTGTTGATTCTCCAGGACATACATGTAAATCATTTCAATTAGATGAATGTGACACACAAGTAAAAAAAAAATCAACTACCGGTACATGTAACTACAATGCACAGTCGAAGCTCCTGTAAGCAGATACCCTCAGGAAGCAGAAAAAGTGCCCACAACTGGAGCTGGCCGCTTACGGGAATGTGTAAATACAGAGTTTGTATGAGCTAGAGTTCTAACAGGGTTTTGTCAAGGTGGCCCGCGGTAAGTAGAGCTGTCCGCGCACTCAGAGAGCTTTGACTGCACGAGAACTAATCACAGCACAGAATGAGATCAAAGCATTCAGGGACGGTTGAATTTTAAAATGCCATTGTGTTATATGCATCATTCACTGATTGGCTAAAATGACCTAACTACGAAGTCGAAATGCTGATTTGCATTCTGCAATACGATCATTTCTCATTGACCTTGTAGCCACTGTATGTAATAATATTACAACGCGAGGTTTCAAGATTAAATGCACAGAACGTAAGTTCTTCCTACACTGTACAGACTGCCTGGTCCAAGTAAAATATATACTTAAGTTTCTCTGCTTGATCATTTTACGTATTAAACAGTCCTGTTGGACCTCTCATTGACCTTGACTTGTAAAACTCCTTTCCAACTGTTTCTTTGTGCAGTTAGCGCATCATTCTTCGTCACTGGAATGTGACAGCAAATTCAACTGGTCCATGTCGACATGTCCTGGTCCCTGAGTAAAACAACGACTGTTTTTAGTACTTTTAAAGGGAGTGTGGTTTCTGTACCATGAAGTGAAGTGACTAGGGGCATTGCTGCTACCCTTGGATCAGATGCTAGACGAGACATTTTGTGAGGTTGCCCTCACAATTTGCCAGTACCCATTTATATCCCTGAGTAGCTAGAGAAAGGTAATAAAAGAGTAAACCATATTGCCCAAGAATACAACACAATGACCCTGGCCAGGTTCTAGCTAGAGTCCAAAACCAGGCTAATCATCAGGTAGGCCACTGAACCTTTCACCTTATCACACAGTCGACACAGCGGCCACTATCTAATGGAACCAAGGTTATTATGACATTTTATTTACCTTTCCAAAGTAGCGAACTTTCTTTAATTTCCTTCTGCGGCAGCATCTGCACAGCACAACCAGGAATGCGATGAGAAGAGCAGCACATGCTCCAGCACCAATTGGGATGAGCACGTTTACGTAGAAAAATCGCACATTCTGTGAAATGTAAGACAGTATGATTAGTCAGAAGCTGCTGTTGCAAACAATGTTACTGTGAATTGCACAGGAACTAATCATTTATTACAAGAGAACAGCTTGAGTGTTCTTTTTCAGTAAATCATGTATTACTCATACAAAAATTAATTTTACAGCGAAGGTAAACGCAAGGAAATTTTAAAAATACATCAGAAAAAACTGAAAGTTGACGACGTTTTGACGCTACTTCATATCAAGTAAAATTAATATTTGCCATGGCAAAACCTAAATTTTTGAAAATATTGAAAATGTTATCAATACCTTTTCATCATCCAGCGGAGATGGCACTGAAAGAAATAATATAAAAATTATTAATAAAAATAATAGATTTTTATTCAACTTTCATAGATCCTTAAAAACATCACTCATCTGAGTTGAAGTGCTGTGAAACCTCTTGTATGTGACTGTCAGACCCTTTAATTTTATCACATTTTGTTTTGAACTCCCACTAACAATTTTACATGTAGACTGGCAAAATTCAAGTTTCCACCAACCTATTGCGAGCAATTAGCATAATTTTGATTCAGGCTTTCTGTATAAAATATTAAGTTCTGAAAATATCTCTTTTGACTTGATGACTCATATTTTTTGCAGTGTATTTTTCATACAAAATAGCTGTGGTAGACCACAACTTGTGGTTATCTATGTACCAATATCAGACCTTGTATGATTTATTCTAGTTTGCTTTGGCTGACATCTTCTAAGCAACCACCTGCACACCCTCATAAGCCAGTCTGCAAAGTATGACAGGGCTTGACGAGATATTGTGCATGTAGAGTGCATTGTTGTGCGGTACGACCCTCTTGAAGCCACAAAATGTACATGCATGTGACAAAAGGCTGTTTTTCTTGTCTCTTGAGTGGACTTTGTTTGGCATGCAGCATAGAGATTCTGAAGTGCACGCAAACAATTTACGAACGAAACTTGCATGTGCACATGACATACACATGTACACTGGTCCACCTTGAGATCTGGGTTCCATCTGCCTTTTACATGAAGTTAAACTACAACATGTGCATAGCATATAAACTTTATGCATAATTCTTGCAGAGGGAAGTACTCTCTCTAAGGAAAAGTGACAATAAGCAAGTCCTATTTCAAAATGCTACTTGTTAATAAAAGAAAAAATATATTTCATTTTATAGAAATAAATGCAGAAAACATTATTAAAATGCAAAATTATGCGACAGGTGACTTTGAAGTTGTCAAAGACATGTTTAAAATTTTATTTTCGTCGAATTCGATGATGTTTTTTCAGACAATTTTTATTGTTTTCTTTTCTTCTCAAAATTTTAAATAATACAACCTTGCAACTTTTCTTGATACTGCAATAAATATTAACTCACTTGAGTGTTGGCTTTTTGGCGACTTGTCGTCTGCACGCAATGTAGTTGTTTCCTGTGAAGATTTTTCCTGGGTAGTTGTAGTGGTCTCAACAGTTTTTACAGTCTCCTTCATTGTAGTCAGTGTTGTACTTTCCTTTGTGCTAGGAGGAGGAGGAGGAGAAGATTCCTTCGTGGTACTGCCCGTTGTAGATTTCTCAGTTGTTGTGGATTCTTTCGCTGCAGTACTCGGCGGAGACTGTTGTTGTGTAGTTGTGGATTCTATCGCTGTAGTACTCGGCGTAGACTGTTGTTGTGTAGTTGTGGAATTCCGCTGTCGTTTTCTTGTGTAGTTGTGGATTCCGCTGTTGTTTTCTGTGCAGTTGTACTCGAAGTTTCCGTCGCGTTTGTAAGTGTGGCGTCCAAATTTGTAGTTGGAGTTACAGTTGTGTTCGATTTGTCTTCTGTTACGTTCTGTGTTGAAGTTCCATTAGCCGTAGTGATAACCGATTGATTAATTGAAGTTGTATTCGGGGTTTGGGCCGGTGGAGTAGTCGCGGTCGTGTTAATCGAAGAATTATTTGTAACATTTGATGTGGCATTCGATTTGTCTTCTGTCACGTTCTGTGTTGAGGTTTCATTAGCCGTGGGAATAAACGATTGATTCGTTGAAGTCGTATTCGGGGTTTGGGCCGGTGGAGTAGTCGCGGTCGTGTTGATCGAAGAATTATTTGTAACATTTGATGTGGCGGGAGATTGCGTTGCATTGGTAACCGCAAAGTCGCTCGAGGAACTATTAACACTTCCATTTGTACAAACCAGCGACAAATTACCCGATTTAGCTGATGAATCGCAGTGTTTGGTAAGATTTAACGTCGTGCCATTGCATGTAGGGAGAGGTTCTGTTCTATTCGGGGAGCAAATATCAGTCAAATTGACTTGGATATGGACTGCAGTTTCGTTGGCTTGCAAAGTTGCGTTTTGCAAAGTGCAGTTCGAAATCGTCGCATTACACGAAGCTGTTGAGTTGACAGCAGTAGAATTCTGCAGTGATAAGCTGCTATTGCTTGATGTCGTCGTGTTCACAGATGATACGGTCACAGTTTCGTCCAAAGGGGCAGCGCTAGCGTGCGAAACCAAAACGGTAATTGCAGCTAATACGGCCAGCGCCAACACGTAAATCTTGTCCATTTTCCAGATTTTCTTTTCTAGAGAAATCTAAAAGACTTCACCACAACTGACAGCCACACAAATACCTCACACGATCCTTGAATAACTGAAATTGCGTTAGTTTCGGTCTTGAAGATGGTTTTGAACGCCGTAAATTAAAATGAACTCGCTAATAAACTTTTGCGTAAAGTAATGACTTGGAATGCATGACGTCAGAAAGTTGTCGATTTCCTTCAATGCCTTTTGTTCGATGTTGACACAATGAATTATTCATTCTCGAAAGTGTTAAAAATTGTGGACACAAGCATTCGTACTTTATTTGAATAAGAGAAAAAATGTCTTTCAAGCTTGACATTTTGTTGTTTTGAAATGCTGTTTGCTCTAAAAATGCTGATAAAAAAACTGAAAGAATGCAGACAGTCAATACTTGTAGTTTCAGTCCAAGATTGAAATATGAATTCTCCTAAGTGATTTTCATACAAATCTATTAATGTTAGTTCAGATAATTTAGTGGTACATCAAGACAATATCTCCTACAAATAATTTTTCTATTTTAATGTAGTCTTCCTGCAATAGATGTCATATCTCAAGGCCTTCTAAAATTAGGAGTTTATTTGCCAAATAAACACCTATTATTATTACAGTGGAATCCCGATTTCTCGAACCGGGAGTTTGAAATATTGAGGGTAAAATTACAGTGAAACAACTCAAAGGAAAACGCATTTTGGTTTGGTTTGAGTTATCGGGACGTTTGAGAAATTGAGGGTGGTACCCCCTTTGGGCGGAGCCTCCCCCATATAGTTCATTATAGGGAGTACCCCCTGGGGAGTTTGAGAAATCGAGATTCCACTGTATTATTTTGTTTCATTCCTTATGGAAAGATATCTCTCAAAAATAGTTCTGCATTCTTCCTCCAAGACACCACAGAACACTTCAAAATGGTGATTAAGTCCAGTTTGGGTGTGAATCTTATATCTGCTGCCCAAGGCTCCAGTAACCACGTCCCTACAACCATAAAATACCCGTCTGATTCTAGAATGGACCAGGGCCATTGCACACCTTTGATAGAAAAAAAACCCCAGTCAACTTGTAATCTTTATGTAGCACTAAATATATCCTGTATCTAATAACAGTGTACATGACTCAATTGCTCTACTCACGACCCTTCTAAACAAGATCACCAGTGGCAGATCCAGATCTGTTTATCACGTGTTGGGGTAGGTGGGGGTCCAAAGACTATTCTACCTGTCCCCTCCTCCCTGGGAACAAGGCTGACCTCACAATGTCTTGAACCCACACACCAACCATTAGACAACCCTACCTCCATAAAAAATTATCAAAATAAATTTGTCAATATTATCTAGCATCTATATAAGAAGGTTATGACGATGTAGGCCTTCGCATGCATTCCATGCCTATGAGCTTAAATTGACACGGATTATTAATATTTATGTGTTACATATTTACTTACATAACACAAGGTTCTCTTGTAACATAAAGATCATATCCTGTGCACAGATAAGGTCCTGTCTTGCATTTGTCGTCAGCGTTATTTGACAATTTACATGGTTCATTACAATCAGATGATTTTACATCCAGTAAATATTGTGTCTTTGATGAAGTATGGCCCGTAGAAATATGAATATTGGAATCAACAGTGTGTGCTCTCTGCTGTGGTTCACGTGTATCACTGTCTGTCAATGTCCATGTACTATTCGCCTCCAAGCAGTCGAGCTGCCATGCCCCTGATGACTGACTGTGTGCCACTAAATCAAGACAGACCATGACGGCATGCTGAAGTGGGTGTCCTGCGCACCGCAGGTCACGACACACAGCTATGGGGTGGTTCCTTTGTGGATCTACAATCACGGCACCTATAGGAAACTGTCAATAAAACAGAGAGAAGAAGCTGAAAAAACTTCAAATTATCCTTTTGAATGACTCAAATAAGGTAGGGGAGGGGGGTGAAGGTGGGTCTTTTCTAGGTGGGGTGGGGGTCAGGGACAGGATCGACCGATGCAAATTACCTTTCCAGAATTCATCTTTTCTGCTTCAATTATTGCCATCCTCATAAACTTTGCAATGACCATAACTTCTTCTTCATTGAGTAATTCACCTCTCAGTGTTCTTGAAACACTAAAACCAGAAACCAGAGTTGTTAGCAACAGCCCGATAAGCCACTTACAATCCCGGTGGGGGGGGGGGGGGGGGAGGGGGGGACTCCCATATAAAAGTGATGGGGGTGATTGCTGGAAATTTTGAAAAGAACCCCTAAAAGGTACCAAAATCTTGTTTTGTGGTGTGGCTCGAATTCATTTTCACCCCTAAGAGGTACCAATTTTAAGACAAAACTAGTCCCGCTTGCAGACAGACTTTACCTATTTTATATACACTTGTCAAAGTGTGTGGGAAAATATCCAAACAAATGTAGGAAATTTAGTAAAATCTTTTACCTGGGATTACAATAAAAAATTAATACATATTAGAGAATTCCAATTTTACAGACTGAAATTACTTCACATTGAATGTTTGCCCAATGCTACACCCACCCCCCCCCCCCCCCCCCCCAATTCAAGATAGAGTCAACATACTATTTATCCTCATGAAAGTTGACTGGCCAGAGGTTAGAAGCTTGATTAAATTGTTCTCTGGTCAATGGTGGGTACTTTGCGACATCAATCACAAATGGTTGTCCGAGAGACTCTGCCGCTGTTCCATTTTGCTCTAAGAGTTCTTCCGTGCTTGTCTCTTCTTTCAAATTCAAATAATTTGAAGAACAGAATCTGAAATCCAGACAGAGCTTTTAAAATATATTTTTTAATGTAAATAAGAAAAAAAATAAAAATAAAAGTGAAAAAAAAAGAAAAAAAATTCGTGTTCCCATACCGGGAGTCGAACCCGGGCCGCCTGGGTGAAAGCCAGGAATCCTAACCGCTAGACCATATGGGAGATCACATACTCGGCAAGGAAAATTTGATGATCATATGCCTTTTGTGCTATTTTAATTCGAATTCGCACATTCACGCCATTTCTAGTACGTACAACGTTCACTTTCGCTCTGTAAGCGATTTTTTTAATGCAATCACGTAATAAATGCGTTTCTTTATTACAAAGTAAAGATAACTTTCATTTTTGTTATTATTCCATTGAAATTATGAAAGTTCGCGAAATTCACACCTACCTGAACCGTCTTTTAGACATCGAACCCTCTTTAAATGTCCCTAAGTCCGTCAGAGGGAACAAATTCGTTAAGATTTCTGCAAAAACAAACACCGCGCTTGTAAAATAAAAGCTTGCAAACGAGAAGAACGCCCGAAAAATTGAAAATCACGCAGTCGCTTCGCGCGCGCGGGCAAGCGAAATAAAATTCAATGTTTACCTTATAAGCTCTGAAGTTTGGGTTCTATCGTTTATTTCAGCAGCATAAACTTGAACTAAAGATCAAGAAAATTGTATATAAGCTGATTTACTGTATTTTGAAAGGCAGGATTCGCAAAATTTCAAACAAAATCGATTGTGACCTGTTCGAAACTCCCGCGTGTATTTCGTCTGCGAGCACGGCTCGCGGTACAGCTGTCTCGGTTCTGTTCAATTCTAAAGAAAAGAGGTACGGACAGGGATTAGCTTCACGTTAGGGAAGTTGATTTCTTAGAAATTGTCCTTACCAAGTAAACCAGAAGTCCGATTCGTCTCCTGCCAACCTCGCTTTCTTCTCTCTGGGTTCCAGCGCCATGTTTGTTATGATAAATTGGCCAGGTTACCAAGGCAAGACTGTATTTATATTGGAGGTGACATTGGGTTGCGTTTTCCAAATACTAATGGCGTCTTCTTACTCCAAATATCTGTTTGATCGGTTACCTGTTGTGGCCTTAAGCGGGTTTTGCTGCACTGTGGTGGCAACGGAATGAGAGGAGACGGTCTTATACAGAAGTGGGACGCGTTTTCTGACCTGTTTATTTACCCCGCCAAGGTTTTTATATTGGAGGTGACATTGCGTTTTCCAATACTATGGCGTCTTCTTACTCCAAATATCTGTTGATCGGTTTACCTGTCGTGGCCTTAGCGGGTTTTGCTGTACTGTGGTGGCAACGGAATGAGAGGAAAACGGTCTTATACAGAAGTGGGACGCGTTTCCTGACCTGTTTATTTACCCCGTCAAGAGCTGCAAACGAATTCGTGTGGACGATGTGAAGTGCTTCAAAGAAAGGAATGGAGTTTGATAGGTGAGATCGACTTGATATAGTACTGGCTACTCGGAAGGCTTACTGTCATTACATAGTATCCACTAAAAAGAATATCAGAAAAAATACAAATATTCGTGTTATCCAAAAGTTGAGGAGGGTGGAAATTATGCACATGGGAGATGGAAAGATCAATATCATTTCGGCATAATTTGTACTCATATTTAAGCGTAAAAATACTATCAAATCTTAAGAACAATCCTGTACGCCGTGTTTTCTCTGTTCCCTGGCCCCACAATTAGATTTTTTCCCCTGTTCACCAAAGTCAGCAGGAGTACTATGAAACCCCGGGAGGGGGGGGGGGGGGGGGGGGGGGGGGGGGGGGGGGGGGGGGGGGGGGGGGGGGGGGGGGGGTGGGGGGGGGGGGGGGGGGGGGGGGGGGGGGGGGGGGGGGGGGGGGGGGGGGTGGGGGTAGAAAAGGGGGGGGGGGGGGGGTAGAGGGGGGGGGGGGGGGGGGGAAAAGAGGGGGGGGGGGGGGGGGGGGGGGGGGGGGGGGGGGAGGGGGGGGGGGGGGGGGGGGGGGGGGGGGAAAAAGAGAGGGGGGGGGGGGGGGGGGGTGGAGAGGGGGGGAAGAGGGGGAAGGAGGGAGGAGAGAGTATGTAGAGGAGAAGGGGAGAAGGATTGTTTGGCTCTTGTTTGTTTTTGATGGTAGAATTGTGGAGTAGAAGGGGGGGGAAGGGGAGGGAAGAGAAAAA